>MU224256.1:2942541-2963969 GCA_018584345.1 Thuja plicata | reverse complement strand
AGACCTCCTAGGAGTAAGGCTAGCTAGTTACCATTGGGTTATGTGAGTTACTTGATCATGTTTCTTATCATTGGTATAATTGATTACTTCATAAGCTTATTTAAGTTAATAAATAATTAAATTTGTAGCCTATCATTCACAAGAATAATTGATTTAATTTGAAACCAACTATGGAAGCTGGAGAAGTTGCTTCCCGTAAAGCAACTACTCCAACCATATAGTTGTTTATATGTATAACGTAAAATATTTTATGAGGAGGGACCTAGTTTTGGGAGATTATAATAATAGGATTGGAAATGTGAAAATGATATTATTTACTCAAGAATTGAGGAAGAGGATAGTGTTTTATTTTTCTGAGAAAATGGAGAAATGGTTGTTGCAAGAAAAAAATATAGTCCTAATGCGGAGGACATATCTCTCTAACCCACCGTTGGATCTTGCTAAGTTTTTAATATGTTTGTAAGAACCCAATTGCACAACTTCTCACAAGAGTGATCAATGAAATATGATACGGTTCAAATGTTATAGATCACTGTGGGGGGGTATATCCAGGAGGATAGCAAGAAGGATGTTGGACAACCTGAAAGTTGATGGAATTGCTCTAACACCAAGGAAATTCTCTGGAAGACTCTAGGTAGAGTCTAAAACTAGAAAGAACTTTATTGTTTCTATTTGATTTAATGTAGGAATGTTTTTGCTATTTTTTTTGTTCTATTATTGATCATATTTATAGATAAGTAAGGTAGTTTAAAACATTTGTAATGGAATCTAGAAATAAGTATCTGTATCTAATATGTAGGCTTGATGAGTTTTCCATTATCTAATATTGGGAGTGATTATTTATTCTTGTGTGGTTTGAATCCTATGTGGATTTTATGTTAGAATAGTGGTTAAAGTCCTACTTAAATTGTTTTTGAGTTTTGGAAGGTTTAGGATGTCAGTTTATCACCCTTCATTTTGATAGTTTATTTCATTTGGGATTATTTTGTTCTATGTTCATTTTATTGCTTGAATTTGGTCATAATGTTTTAATTAAGGTGTCTTGAGCATGTGACATCCTTTTACTATTCTTATGTTGTTTATGGTTAAGTTTAGGACTCATCCTAGTGGTCTGAGTACACAGGAGAGTTTCCTAAAACTATAAAATAAAGTATTTGAAGTATTGCAATTCTTTTGTCATGTTTTGGGTAGGGGACTAGGTACCCTAGGTGAGTGGCTCACCATAGGTGTCGGGACTCAAAGTGGTTTCCAGGAGATCCTATGGGTGAGTTTGTAATCAAGTGATAACCTTAAAATTAACTTGGGAGGGGGGATTCAAAAGATAATTAAAGACACATAATAATGCCCACATAGTCCTGTTGGAGTACCGGGACCTGGGTAACTGCCAGGATGGATCCCTATTCATAAAGGGGGGACCGGGGTTACATGGTTTCCAAGAAGGATCCCAATAAATAGGATATGTGATGACACTCACTTAGAGGGTATGCTAGAAACCTAATCCTTGTGTATAGTTAAGTGATATTTTGTTATGTCTTGTATTTGTTTAAGTTATTGTTTTGTGAAGCCTTAGATTGCTTAGGGCCTTGTGTGGACCTTGGTTCTATCTCCTAGCATGGGGGAGTGGAACTACACAGTTCCACGTGATTGGGTGTTTAATCTTATCAAGGTACTGTTCGTGGTTCCATGAATGACTTTGCCTTTGGATTCATGCTTGGAAGCTGTCAAAGATTCCACTTCAGCATCATGTACTTCAGTGAATTGTAATTTTGATGTATTTATTTATTTGAATCCCTTGTTGGGTAATGTAATGAAATGTAAATGAAGGGTGATTCAATGTAATGGGAATGGGTATTTCTAGGTGAAATGAAGGGAAAAGTTATGCTCTTACTTTTATATGTCACAAATATTAAAATAATGTGGAATTTGTCATTTGTTTCCCTCTAATACTATCTTGTAATAAAGTAAGTGATCTCTTGAATGAAAATTTATTCTTATAGTTCTCTCTTGTTTTGTGAATAAGGACCTAGCTTATATTGATATGATAAGTACAGTGTCTTATATAATTGACTATAAAGGAATATTATGAAATGATTGGTTTATGAATGAAATTTTGTTTATGTCAAAGATAAATTTTATTGTTAGATAAGAAGGTCTATAGGAATGATAAATGATAATGGAATTACAATTGTGGAATAGTTGTATAATTGTGAAAGGAGATGCCAAATATTAAGAGAAGTTTATAAAAAAGAAGTACAATACACTTTTGGTTCAATGTAACCTTTGATAGTAACTCAATAAATTGATTCACATATTGTTAACTTATGATTGATATTAAGAATGAGTTAGGAACATTTTGGTTGGTGTCTTAAAATATATTTAGTACAATGTACATCTAGGTGGTAGGGTATGCGATAATGAATGATAATCTTTACCCTAATGTCTATATGAAACTAAATTTATAAGATGATTTATAGATGTTATGAATTCCATTAGTTAGTTATGAATAATGGATTGTGTTGGTAAATTAAATGTTGGTGACTACTCATTGAAACATGTTCATCACACAGTAGTCATTTATTCTAAAGGGTTATAAATATGTTAGACTTGTAACTCATTATGAAACCCTTAAATGTAATTAGATTAATTATTATTGTTTGAGTAGAAGTGTTAGGGAACCTGTGAGGACTAGGAAATCTTGGTTATGTTGCATTCATGTTTTGTGAGCATATGTGTATCGATTCTTTTTAAAATGTGCATTGTAATAGTTCAAAAAAAATTGACTTCATCTTTAGAGATTAAATGGTCAGTCCTCTTGGGTTCCCTGGCGGGAAGTTACAATGCAAGTGAAGATGACATGCATTATGAACAGGAAAAGATTCAAGATCACAAATAGGACTCTTACATGTCTCTTTTGGATGCATTCTTTTAGTTTGGAGAGATTTGAGGGGGAGTCTACAACATATTTGTTCATAAGGATGGTAAGCATTTTAAAAGAGATTCCAACTGATAGCATGCCTTCAAGCAAGGAATTAGTAAGAAAGTTTTTGGAATTAAGAATCTCACTATATGACCCTATTTTGAAGCCCCTTTTTCAGATATTAGAAAAGGATGATGAAGATAGAGAAGAGAAGGCTTATGATCAGATTTAAAAAGGCCTTATGCTTGATAATTATCTCAGTGGGAAAGAAGATAGCATGGATTATGAGGAGGAAGAAAATTCAGATCAAGTTGAAGACATATTTGTACATGATGAGATTTGTATGGAAACAAGTATCAATGACCATGATGATGAGGAAGAAAACCTTCTCAGTACAAAAGAAATTTCATCTTTGTTTGACATGGAATATCAAAAACATGTTGAGAAGAGTGGTCAATTTTTTTTTCATCATGATAAACAAGTTAATGGATCAGATATATTCAGGGAGTACTAGATGAAGGAGATGATAAATTCCAAAAATAAAATAGAGGAGATAAAATAGAACAACATACAACATATGAACAATAGAAAGTTTCAGAAAATAATGTCAACGAAGATATTAGTCTTATTGATGAAACTGTTAGGAATAGTCCCAAGAGATAACTGAGAGGGGGGTGAATCAGTTATCTACAAGATTAAATTCTATATTATCCAATTAAGTATAGAATAAAATTAAGCATAAACACAACAAGATAACACAATTTATAACACAAAAAATTTGGTTACAGGGAAACCCAAAATAGGTAAAAACCCTGGTGGGAATTAGCACCCACAAAGAACTGCACTAGTGTATAATGATCCCTATTAGAAGATCCTTCAACCCTATTAGGAGTTGATCTTTACAATGCATTTAGTATAGTGACCTGGTCAAAGGTTAGACCCTGTTAGGAGTCTTTTACAAATAACCCTGTTAAAGGTGAGGACACACTGTCTGTGAGCACACTACTCAAATGATGAAGGCTGCAACCTTCTATACAACAGATATACACTATATATGATGTTGAACTGTGAATTAGACTTGCTGTCTTGATCAGTTCTAGTGAATTGTATACACTCTCTGCTTCTTCACATAGATCTTCAATTGATGAATGATATGGCTTTACTGGCCCAATACATCAAACATTTTTCTATGCTTCTTCTTCCATATTCTCACGCATGTCGATCACAAATGATCTACTATAAGTATCCTCCTCCAAAGATATGATCAATTCATCTTATATAAAACTCTCCAACAACTTCTTTGTTGGCCAAACTAAGCATGCAACACAAATAGAACCGCGCAACTCAAGATGAGTAGATGTGTCGCTTCACACAGTCGGCTCCACCAAATTAACTCAAACTTCACTCCCTAGATGAGACACGTTAAGCGCTCTTAAACAAACATTTTGAACTCATAACACAATGCAAATCCAAACACATGTATCCAAATGATAGGCGCAACTAAAGAAACAATAAAATTACTGTCGGCTCTTAATAAACAATCTCCTAAAACTGTAACTGGCAAATAGATCATCATAACTCAACTTTAACTGCACAACTGAATCTGCATCTATGAACATAACATAATGAATAATTCTACAACATAAAAATAAATGTGAAAGGATCCAACATATCCATACTAAGAATTACATACATGACACTTTTGCATACTATATGTTGTCATAAATGACAAACATACAGTCAACCACTGGCTCAAAGGAAAATCTCCAACATCTCCCCCTTTGGCATTGATGACAACATATGATATGAAAAACACCATCAATCCAAGAGTATTCTTTCTTTTTACAATCTTCTCAATATCCTCAACAAAACTTCCCTTTAACTGTTGCATCTCCTTATACTGTATTTGATTTTTCATGACTGTATGCTCCCCTAGACTATATACTCCCCCTTTGACATCAATGGCAAAGGGTGCCAAAAAAAAATCACAGGTACTACTCCTAAGGTAGAGTAGTCAACCATTCATAAGTCACCAAGGACTGATGTACTTGTTGCAAGTTCTAATCAGACTTAGGGAAGGGAATTAATCCCAGCTCCTCCCTGAGATACTCAAAATTATCTTTTGGTAAAGGCTTTGTGAATATGTCTGCTAACTATTATTTAGTGCTCACGTAATCCAACTTTACTTCTTTCTCTGCAACTTTCTCTCTTAGAAAATGATATTTTATTTTAATGTGTTTTGTCTTTGCAGGCATCACATGGTTCTTTGACATATTGATAGTGCTAGTGTTGTCACAATGAATAACAATAGGATAATCAATCTGAATTCCAAATTATTTTATCATATTCTTGATCCAAACAATTGTAGAATAATTTAATGTTGTTGATACATACTATGCTTTTGTTGTTGACTGAGAAATACAATTCTGCTTCTTGCTTGTCCAAGTAACTAGTTTGTTTCCAAGAAATACTGCTCCTCCTGAGGTACTCTTTCTGTCATCAACACAACCTGCCCAATCTACATCTGTATATACATGGAATTCTACATTCTCTGAGTTAGGATACCATAAACCATAGTTTATAGTCCCTTTTAAGTATTTGGATATTATTTTTATTATCATTAAGTGATTTTGTTTAGGTTCAGCTACAAATCTTCCAACAATGCCAACTGCATTAGAAATATCTAGTCTAGATTGAGTAAGATATATGAGTTTTCCAATCATAGACTTGTATAGTGTCTTGTCAATTGCTATAGAATAATCATCTTTAGAAAGCTTGCTTCCTGTTATCATGGGGGTGCTTACTGGCTTGCAATCTTCCATCTTGAATTTCTTCAATATTTCTTTCACATACTTAGACTAATTAATGAATATACCTTTGTCTATATATTGTACATTTAATCCCAAAAAGTATTTGATAGGTCCAATCATGCTCATTTCAAACTCGATCTGCATCTCTTTAGCAAAATCTACACTAAGCTTGTCATTACCACCAAAAATAATGTCATCAACAAAAATAGCAAGAAGTAACAATCCTTCAGGTGTCTCTCTTATGAATAAGTTACAATCTGCTGCTCCTTTCTTGAATCTGATCTTTGTCAAGTAACCATCTAGTCTTTCATACCATGCTCTAGGGGATTTCTTAAGTCCATAGAGGGCTTTCTTCAGTCTACATACCATGTCAAGTTTTTCTAATAAATTAAATCCTTCAGGTTGTTCTATGTAGACTTCTTCCTTCAAGTCACCATTCAGGAATGCTGACTTGACATCCATCTGATATACTTTAAAGTTCTTGAATGTTGCATAAGCTAAAAACAATTTTATAGCTTCCAGTCTACTCACAGGGGCAAATGTATCATAGTAATCAATACCTTCTCTCTGTGCATATCCTTTACATACCAGTCTTGCTTTGTTTCTTACTACTATACCATCTTCATTCATCTTGTTTCTAAATATCCACTTGCTTCCAATCACATTTTTGTCACAAGGTCTAGGGAGCAATTCCCACGTTTCATTCTTAATTATCTAATCTAACTCTTCTTTCATTGCTTTCTACCAATCTGAATCATTACATGCATTTTCAACACTTAAAGGTTCAATTTGTGAAAGTAAACATACCTCTTCATCAATTGTTAAACCTTTTTCTCTAGATCTTGTCATAACATTACTGCTCTGATCTCCAATGATATCTACTTTTGAATGGTATTTAGATGTGAATTTTGAAACTTTAGGTGTGACATTCTCATCTGTTATCTATGATTCCTCTTCACTTGGTTCAGGGTCTTTGCATGATACATCAATACAGTCAAACATTTCTTCAATAACTATTTCTTTACTGATAGGTCTTGGTTCATCTTCAATCATAGGTGCACAATCATAGTATCTCTCTTGAATCATAAACTTCTCAAATGCTTCAGATTTATCTTTTAAGAATGCAACCCACATCATTCTTAAAATAATCATCAACAAAAAAAATAAAGTACCTTTCACCATAGTATGATCTTGATTGAGTAGGTCCACATAAGTCTGTATGAACTAGATCCAATTTGTTTTCTGTTGAGTTATGTTTACTTCTGATTGAGTTCCTTACATGCTTTCCCATCACACATTCCCTGCACATAGTATCAACTGGTCTTGGAATACTAGGAAGGTCTCTTACTGCCTTTACATTGCTTATCTTTACTATGTTGTCAAGTTGATATGATATAATATTTTGTGCCATAACCAATTGTCATATACTTTTGCAACAAAACAAATTGCTTCAGAATTGAGCTAAAAAACATTACCTTTAGTCTTTGATCCTGATGTAATCATAACTCCTTCTTTGTTATTAATGATGCACTTGTTGTTTTTGAATTCCAACCGATATCCTTTGTCAAGCAACTGTCCAACACTTAGTAGGTTATGATGTAAACCATCAACATATAGAACATCATCAGTGTTGTTCTTTCCATCTAAAGTGATAGCTCTACCTATGATAGGCTTAGGAGCATTGTCTCCAAATCTAACCATACCACCTTTGTATTTATCTAGATGTAGAAATCTATCTTTGTCTCATGTCATGTGATGTGGACACCTATTGTCAATGATCTAGTATGTTCTGATGTCTGCTTGGGAAATTAATGCCAACTCTTGTGCTTTCTTTTCATCTTCAATGTCCATTTCATCAAACATTTTTTCCATATCTTCAATTGCAATGAATCCAATTTCATCTTCTCTTGAATCTTCATCTGTCACTCCATCTTTAGCATAGTAGCATTGCTTTGTATATTTCGGCTTGTAATTAGTTTTTTACTTCTTGACTCTTGTAGGGAACTTAGATGCAAAATGACCCACCTTGTTGCATGAAAATCATTTGAATGGTAACTGTCCTTCATATTTTCCTTTTCCTTTTCTTTCTTTCTTATCAATCATAGCAATGAATTCTTCTAGTTCTTTATCCTCATCTTAATTATCAAACTTACCAGAAGTGTTAGAAGATTTCTTACCATGGACTGAGGCTTTGAAGGTTGTTTCAATTTTAGGTTCTGTCTTCAATTTTGATATCTCAAATGTTGAAATTTTTTTGATCAAGGTCTCTCTCTTGAAGTCTTTTGAAATTGCATAGTCTCATCTAAGATGTTTATCTTACTCTCATAATCTGCTGCCAGTGTATTCATCAATTTATCCATTATGTCTTCCTCTAAAATTTATCCACCATTGTTTCTAATTCCTGCAACTGCTTCATTAATCCTCTGATTGATGCTCTGATGTTTTCTTCAAGTAGCATCTCTAAATTGTTATATATCTTCTTCCATTTCTTTCTCTGTGCATTCTTTGCTTGGATGTCTCCTTCAAACATGTCTTCTAGATACTTCCATATTGTATAGGCTCTATCTACTTTCTTAATCTCAGAAAACTCACTGTCAAATAAGGCACTTATAAGGACTTCTTTGGCAATTGCATTTTGGGTGAATACTTCCTTTTTCTTAATAGTAGAATCTTCTTTTGCAAGATCTTTTAAAGAAGGAACATCAACATTTTGAGTAGCTGCTTCATAAATCTCAAAACCAACACACTGCAAATGTGTTATCATTTTGTTCTTCCAGTCAAGATAATTCTCTCCATCAAACTTAGGACTCTCTTTTCTAAAGTACGCCATCTGATCAACCTTAAGCTGTTAAAATTTCTCTCCAAGGCACTTGTATCTGATACCAATTGTTAGGAATAGTCCCAAGAGATAACTTAGAGGGGGGGAGGTGAATCAGTTATCTACAAGATTCAATTTGTTATCCAATTAAGTATAGAATAACATTAAGCATAAACACAACAAGATAACACAGATTATAACACAACAATTTTGGTTACGGGGAAACCCAAAATAGGTAAAAACCCTGGTGGGAATTAGCACCCACAAAGAACTGCACTAGTGTATAATGATCCCTGTTAGAAGATCCTTCAACCCTATTAGGAGTTGATCTTTACAATGCATTAAGTACAATGACCTGGTCAAAGGTCAGACCCTGTTAGGATTCTTTTACAAATAACCTCGTTAAAGGCGAGGACACACTGTCCATGAGCACACTGCTTAAATGATGAAGGCTACAACCTTCTGTACAATAGATATACACTATATCTGATATTGAACTATGAATTAGACCTACAGTCTTGATCAGTTCCAGTGAATTGTATACACTCTCTACTTCTTCACATAAACCTTCAACTAATGAATGATATGGCTTTACTGGAACAATACATCAAAAACTATGCTCTGCTTCTTCTTCCATATTCTCACACATGTCGATCACAAATGATCTGCTATAAGTATCCTCCTCCAAAGATATGATCAAGTCAGGTTGTAGAAAAATCTCCAACAACTTCTTTGTCGGCCAAACTAAGCACGCAACACAAATAGAACCGCGCAACTCAAGATGAGTAGACGTGTCACTTCACACAGTTGACTCCACCAAATTAACTCAAAATTCACTCCCTAGATGAGACACATTAAGCGCTCTTAACCAAACATTTTGAACTCATAACATAACATGAATCCAAACATGCATATCCAAATGATAGGTGCAACTGAAGAAACAATAAAATTACTGTTGGCTCTTAATAAACAATCTCCTAAAACTATAACTGGCAAATAGATCATCATAACTCAACTTCAACTACGCAACTGAATCTGCGTCTATGAACATAGCATAATGAATATGTCTACAACATAAAAATAAATGCGCAAGGCTCCAACACATCCATACTAAGAATTACATATAGGACACTATTGCATACTATATGTTGTTATCAATGACAAACATACAGTCAACCACTGGCTCAAAGAAAAATATCCAACAGAAACATCCAATGATCCTGATGAAAACTCTCATGAAGGTGTGCCTGAATTTTCTATGTTCCTGAATCCACTGTTTGAAGAGGAAGTAGAGAAAGATAAATCTATGTTCTCTATGTTCTTGAATCCATTATGTGATGGAGATTTTCTATACAATCAAATTTATCAACATCATGATGAAGTTAGCAGGCCTAATGATGATTTTGAAGTTGGTAACACTCAAAATATACATTCAAAAGGTAAGATATCATTCACTTCATCCTATGAGCGAGATTTGTATTAGAATTTTGAAGATGAGACTATAATAACCAAGCATAATGATGAGGATATGTTGAAGAAAAGTACTGAAAATTATCCAAGTATCCCACTTGATCTGATTCTTGATATAAAAGAAGTAATAGTTCCTAAATATGAGTTACCTTCAAAACCTTTAAGTGAGGAGAAACAATATATAGAGAATGGAAATGGGGCAGATTGTGTGCAAGGAAACATCCAAGCAGAATAAATTAGTTTAGATACTTAAATGACTGATCATATGCATAGGGATCCTCCATCCAGCAAAGAACATAGTGCACTTGATGATTTCTCAAAGAAAAAACATAAATCAAAAGATAAAGACTGCATTGATGAAGTAGAACCAATAAGTATTCTCTATGAGGATGATATATGTAATACAAGGGATCAGATGTTGGGCTAAATAATTTTGAGATTTGTTTGTTTTTAAATATTCTTGTTGATAAAGATAAGGAACAATATAATATCATATTCAGGAGATTCAAAGTGTTACATGAACATAATAAAATTTTTGACAAAAGTGTTTACTTTTTGGGGGCCTAGGGCCACCCAATCTTCAATTTACATCAGGTAAAGAGTAGATACTTGGTCTGCTTCTCCAAAGATAATTGAGATCTTTCTATGCTCACAGGGAGCATACATCCCCAGAAAGAGCCTGTTGGAGCTCTAAATTTTTGCCAAAATTTAGAGTCCTATATAGTGATAAAAATCTAAAAATGGCATCCTAAACTCCATGCCCAATAATTGATGACATGATGGAGTACATGAAGTGGGATACAAAAATATATTACTGTTTAATTAAAAGTTGAGGGATTGAGGAAGGAAGCTTTCTGACATGAACAATCAAAATTATGTAAGCGAAGGTTTCAGAGATGCTAAAATTTCAACCTGTTGAAAAGATGATGTCGACAAAGAATGAAAACAATCAAAAATTGAAAATCTAAAATAGGCCCAGTTTGGATAATCAAATTTCCTATCTCCGGTAAAAATCTTATGTTTGTACAATCTGTTTTGGAGTTTCGGCCAAAACCAAATCTGAAAGATGGGTAGTTATTAGTTAGTTTGTTGATTAATTTTTTCAAAAGAAGTTTTTAAATTTTAACATAGGGTGGTGTATCTTCACCCTAAAGGGGTGTGAAAACCATTGATCCACATATATATGTGGTGTAAAATGTAAAAAAAGGGGGGAGAAAGACATTGTATAATAGAATTTGATCACAATTGCAACTTGAACTTTAATATACTATTTTTTCAATATTAATAAAGAGATAAGTGCTTTTTCTTTCACTTATGGTAATAGTTTTTAATTATTTTCAATTAGTCTCAGATAAATCTATTTAGATAAATTGTTTCATTGCGTTGAATTCTCATGTTATTTGTAAAGTGAAATACATATACAGTTTGATCATCAGTTGAAAGGTGTGGTTGACAAACTTTCCTCTGTTCTATTGGTCTCTCAAAGGCATAGTTAAATTTAGTAGAACTAACTGTATAATCTAATTTCAATTATAATTCATGTAGAAGCCCTTGAAATGATGGTTTTGTTATATACAAGTTATTAAAAGTGTCTCTGAGGTGTACGTAGGATTGATATAGAATTGACTCTATTGCCCAAGTAGGAGCAAGGCACTAATCTTAACCAATAATTGGAATATAGTCATTCAGTTCATTGTTCAAAGTTTGTAATATTTTATTCCTTTGATCTACTTCATTTTATATACCTTTTTTCAAACATTAACTATTAATCAAATCATTTTATTTTTTGCATCATTCAATATACTATTGATTAAGATACTTACAATTTGATCCCTCTCAAGTTTATTTGCCACCTTGAGAGAATCCACAAGTTTTATATTCAGTTATCAGCTATGAAAAGCCTTTGAATCAAAAGATTTGGTTAAGGAACAAGCCTACTAGCCTTGGCTTTGCACAAGTTCAAACCTCCATTTGGTTGAACTTGTTAGTTGGCAAAAACAATTTGGTTTCCCAGCATTGGATCAACAAGTCCATAGGAAATCCAAACCATCATTTTTGGGCACCAACACCTTGTGTGCACCCTAAAATGGTCACCTAAACTATGGGTCCCCATTCTTCAATTTATCAAATGACAGAATTAATTTATCAATTTCCTGAATCAATGTCTTGCAATATTTTTAATTCAAATCAATTTCCTTGATCAAATCGTAATTAATTCAATTATTTCAATACTTCCTAAGGTTTGATCATTTTATCTATAATCTTATTTAATTAAAAGAAAACTTCCCTTTTAATTAAATAAAATAATCTTATTTAAAATAAAATCCCTTTTTTAATTAAATAAATAAAATCCTCACCTAAATCTCTCTTTGTGATGAAAAAATAAATAAATCAAATGAATCAAATAAAGATAAATAAAAATTCCTTTTTTCTCTACATTTTGAATGCACACATTTCTAAGTGGTGGGTTTTTTCCTCTTACTTGTCTTTTTAGGGATTTATCCCACATTGCTCTTGAGGATGCATTCCTCTCCACACTTTCCTTTATAAGGACTCATCTCCTTCTCATTTAGGATCAAGATTTTATGTTATTGTTATGCTGCAGGTTTTGGAGAGCAATTTTGGAGGAGAGTTTGAGCACTTGAGCTTGAACATTGCAACTTCTCTTTTCTTGTCTTCTTCTCTCATGCATCCATGGTAATCCATTTAGATTACTCTTGCACTTGCATGTTAGATTAGATTCAAATTTTATTTCATAGAATAATCTTGCATGTGTATTTCCTTTCATAGATTAGTTTGCTTTCATGCATTGTTATCATATAGAATAGCTTCCATTTTCATTTGCATGCACATTTGATGATCATGGAGACTAGCAATCTTGCTTTTCCTCTTTGAATCTCTTATTTTATGGTGTACTTGCATGGGCAAAAACTAGGTCTAAACTGAAGGCCTCCATTATAAACCCTTGCACTCCACGAATAGAGAGCTATGGGTCGCCATTTGAGACCTCATTCCTGAGCAATCTTGGATATAATGACTCATAGAAGTGTCAACATTTTAGCACACATTTTTGGTGCCCACCGTGTGGTTCAAATTTCATTTTGAGCCAAATCTTACTCAATTCTCCTTTTAAGCCAAATCTAACTCCACCATCGCATCTAAATCGTCGTTTCGATTGAAAATGACTATAAACATGCTTATACTTGTCAAAAGTTGAATCTATCACAAAAAAAATTTACCCAAGGTGGTCGTATAGCCCATTGCACAAAAATTGAGGCAAATTTTAGATCATCTCTACACGCAGCCCGAGGCATATTTTTTTGAAAAAAAAAATATTATTTTTACTATGTTAAATTTGACGACTATCAAACCTTCATTCTGCATGGTTATTCACTTTCTGCGACAGCCATCAATTTTAATCTCGCAGTCTGCTGACATCAGCAGGGTTTGAAAAGTCTTTGCCTTCACCATTGAGCTTTTTGGTTTTATAGTCTAACTTCAAATGATCATATCTTGCTCATATTTGATCCAAATTGAGTGCAATGTTTTTTTGATTTTGGGTAGAATTTCCTAAAGATTACTGGGTTTGAGTTATTTTCTAGATTTGGATTCAAAATTTATCATAAATGGCAGGTTTTGATGACTATACCTACCTAATCTTGCATTTTGCAACTTTTAGAGCTTCATACGGGCTCATACAGTAACCTTTCTAAGTGCATTTTTTTGAAAGTGTGTTATTTTTTGTCTAGTTTCTGAATATACAATCATATTTATGAGTTTCTAATTTTCTAATGCTGACAATTTTTGGGCTTTGTGGTTCTCTAGCTTATCTTGTTGATTACAGCCTAACAGTGGTTTTCAGGACATTGAAAAAGAAGACTAAAAATGCAAACTACTAATGAATCATCTTGCAGGTTGCCTTGATCGATAGAACACTAAACGTTGTGCTTGCATTTTATTTTTGTTTTATTAAAATAAGAATGCACATGCAATACTTTTAAAATGAACTTCTATCTGATGTTTTAAGGATGGCAATAATGTCTGTAAATTATGGTCTTGCCCTTTTGGGATGATCAAAAATCCAGAAACATCATTGTCATCTTCTTATGTGTCTGAAGTGTCTTCTAGTTTTGTAATCCCAAGGAATTGCATGGACGAATCCTCTCCCCTCGCCTTCGCGGATCCTAGGTGTAAGAGAAATCCATACAAATATTTTAGCGTGGCTACCTCCTGAGAGATTTAACAGAGCCGGTGAGAGTGGATTGCCCAACTGGTAACAGGCTAAAGCCAAGCCCTTCCAAACCAGTATATAAAAGATGTCATTATGATTAATCTCACATTGAACAAGTGTTAATTATGTTATACCGGGAAGAAGATCTCCCTTAGTACCCTTGTGGTGCATTAAAACCTACAGAATGTAACTTTTGTAGGCTAGGAGGCCTCCATAACGGAGCTAATATGCTGCAAGTATAACCACCTGAACGGATGCCTTGACTAAAGAACTTTGTTGTAGTATCCAAAAACCCTCTATCTGTTAGCACGGAAGGTCAGAGACCGACTAAGATGTCCCACATTTTCACAGCTCTTAATAGGGACAAGGGTCCCTTGGGAAGTGATTACCCTTGGGATTCGAAGCTTGGTGTGCCTGAGAAGTGAGTGCACTATAAGGAGGAGCCCATGCATCCAAGCTTCTAAGTTGTCTGCTATGAGTAGGCATGGCTGAACTTCAATTCAAGTGGGAATTCAACAGATATTGCCCTGGCTTACCCAGGTTGTGGTGTGACTATTCTTTTTACAACAAACCAATCTGCTTGATGTGTCTTGCATGAGTGAAACATCAAAACATACACCAAACATCAAAGAAAACATCAAAACGATCAAAAACTCAAACTATGCACTCTTAAGTGTTAAATTATCAGCTTGCTCGATTTGCTATCCTGTCATTTCCAGTCTTCCTCGGTTGATCCAGGTCATATTGAGTCACTTACCCCACTATTAGAAGTTTGTTTGCACTTTGGATCCTTGCGTTTTGACCTCTTGAACTAGTAATCTTTGATTTCACGAGTGAGCTTTCTTGGAGTCAGTGAGCTAGAAACTATCCTTGTTGAGAAGATAAACCTTTGGATCCTTTGATAACACGCTTGGAGAGTTTTAGTAATCTCTTGTCCATTCACTTCCATAAAAATTCAAATTCAATCAATATAACTTGGGTAAATCATCCTCCTAATCCATATGTGTTAGGGTATTCACCCATTCAGTGGGGACCTCTATGGCAGTGTTGGTTTATGCCTCTTGTAAAATTCTATCTTATCACCTCTCTTTTGGACAAGTGAGTGCTTTTATTATCCTGGTTTGGTACCAACATTTATTAGGGTCATCCTATCACCTAGTACCTTTTCTTTCATGCCTATTACAACAAGATATCAAGTAGATCAAGGAGAGTGACCTCAAGTAGTCTTTAACCAATTACCCTTAGTTCAAACTCGACAAAAACGTAAGGGAAAAGAACCCATATTTGGTCAATTTCCCAGGAACAACTCAGAAGTTTGGTTTTATTCCAAGAGTAACCTTAGTGAGTTGAGTACACCCTTAACATCTTCTCGCTCGGATATGGATATGAGTTACATAATGACTCGACGAGAGAGGGAAGAAATGGATAAATTCCTTAATGACATATTTGAAAAACATAGAGATAGCATTTCATTTGGCAGTTCCTCTCGTGAAAATCAACCCCTTATCTTAACTAGATATCTGGATGCACACCAAAGGGATGAAAGAGGTAAGAGGCAAGCCTATCAAGAAGAACAATCACAACATGAAAACCAAGATGATGAACCTTATGACACTCGTGTGAATGCAACATACACCAATGACTTGTTTAGACATTCAAGACCAAGTTCACCGCTCAAAACATCTTCAAGATACACGAGTGAAAGACTTAAGAAAATTGAGCGTGAAAAGAAAGTCTTCCTAGATGAACAAGCTAAAAAGGAAGAGAAATTTAGACTCCTAGAGTTAGAGAGACAAACTTTATTGGAGATAGAAAGGAAAGCCTTCCAGGAGGAGCAAGATAGACTCTTGGCTCAACAACTTAATGACGAATTTAACAACATGTGTGTTGGTGGTGGAAACAACTCTCCTCCATCCACCCCTCCTAAGACTCCATGAAGTGGAAGACGTTCAAGAACACCATCATGATCTCCTAGCCCTAGAGGAAGAAGGGCTTCAAGACATGATCATTATAGGAGACGAACACCTCTTAGGAACTCAAGACAACCTTCACAACGTGCTCACCATAGTTCATAATACGGGGGTAGTAGCTCAAGTTTTGACCTCAACTCCCAAGACTTCATGAAGATACAAAAAGAACCACTCTTCCAGCAGTACGTGGAGAGATACTTAGAGCAAAAAAAAGACAAGTTCCAAGAGAGTTTAATCAACAAGGGTGCTAAAGTCCCCTACAACTTTGATGTGGACAAGAAGATTAAGAAGCAAGGTCCATCTCAAAAAGAAGAGATCAAACAAATTAAGAGTATGATGGAAAAGATGTTGGCACCCAAGAGTTCATTCTCACTTGATTCAATTTGTCCTAATCCTTTTGAAAAAATCGTTAGCATGAAAGACTTCCCTAGAAAGGTTGAGATCCCTCAATATGACAAGTATGATGGGAATGGAGATCCACATGATCACGTACGTCAATTCTATACCATGAGTTTTGAGTTCCATCAAGATGACTTGTACCTCATCAGACTGTTCCCAAGGAGTCTTAAGGGTCAAGTGATGGAATGGTTCACCAACATAACTCCCCCTGTTAAGACTTTCAAAGATCTCATCCATAAATTTGTCCAAAACTTTGCATACAACCTTTCAAGATCTATCACCATGTTGGACTTATGCAGCTTAAAACAAAATCAAGGGGAATCCTTTGTCACTTTCTTTCAAAGGTGGAGACGACAATGTTCTTGCTACTCTAGGACCATCCCTGAAAATGAGAAGATTGACATCCTTGTTAGCAACTGATTCCTAAAATGCGGTATGAAGTTAGGAAGATGGTTTTTGATTCCTTTGACACCATGGTTGAAACCGCATGTAGGATTGAGGATGTTTTGAAAGAACAAGGAATTTTGACCAAATGTGGAAACAACAACAACAATAATGGTCAAAATAACAACCCTAACAAGGATAAAGGAAAGAAATCACATTGGAATAGGAACAAACAAGTGGTTAATGACGGAGTTGTGGACTCCTCCCAACCCAAAGATCAAGTTGTTCTCCACTTGTCTAGTGTTGTTCAAGCCATGAAACTCAATGCATCTAATCAACAAGAGAACAAGCCAAGATACCAAGATAGGCCTAAGAAAGAGAGACATCAATTTTCAAAACTTGGTGATTCATGTAAGGATGTCTTGAAAACACTCATTTCCAACAACCTTGCGCATCCTCAAGATCCCGCAAAGCATTATATACCTGATGTTAAGCCACATTGGTGGGATGAGAAAGCCTTTTGCAAGTTTCACAATGGCATTAGACATACTATTGAAAACTATTGGAAACTCAAACATATCATCCAAGATCTCATTTAGAATGGCAAACTTAAGGTAGATGGACTAAACACCAACACCGATCATAAGGAATTCAAAGAACCTTTGCCCAAGTATGAGAAGGGGGGAACCTCTAAACCTAAGAATGGAAAGGCTGAGGTCAATTACACTTACATAGATGCAGAGAATATTGTCAACATGCTTGAAGTTGTAGAAGAGAATGTCAACATGATGAGGGATAAAGATCCCTATGGTTATGATCTAGACATGGACTCTTCTCCTATCTTTGATGAAGAACCATCGTGGTGCTAAGGGGTCCTAACTCTAGAGTGTCATCTCAAACTCTCAATGTTGTCACACAAATTCAAGGTCCCCTTGTCATTAGAGGACCCAGTTCAAGTCAACCAAGTAAACCAAATCAAGTGGCATCCAAGAATGTCGCCTCAAAACCATTAGTCAATCCTAAGTCGAGCTATAATCTTGTTGATCAATTTCAAAGAACCTCAGCTCAGATTTTGATCTTTGAGCTCTTAGAGTTGTCCCTGAGACACAAGCAAGTCCTTGAGGATGCTTTGCACGCAGCGAACATCCCCAACAACTTAGACATTGATCAATTCTAGAACATGGTTAACCATATTGCTAGCCCTCATTACCTTACTTTTTCGGAGGACAATGATAAAGCTTTGAGCCACCCACACAATCTCGCTCTTCATATTGAGGTCATGATCCACAAAACCCGTGTTAGGCGTGTGTTGGTAGATGGGGGTGTTGGAATTAATATTTTTTCCTTGAGTCTTTTGAAGATGTTGGGTTATTCTGAATAATTAATAGATACCAGAAAAAAAATCACTATCAAAGCCTATGATGAGGCAAAAAGAAGTTCCAAGGGGTTGATCATCCTTCCTGTTAGGATTGGCCCTGTTGAAAAATATATTTTATTCCAAATAGTTGACGTTGGCCCCCTTGCGTACAATATCTTACTCGACAGACTATGGATTCATGATATGCAATCAGTGTTGTTTACCTATCATCAGTGTGTTAAGTTCCCTTACAATGGAATATAGATTTGTATACCTGGGGATAACACTTTATCTATTAACTCAGTTTCAGTGGGTGCTCATGTTCCCCTCAATAAATAAGCAGAAGACTTTGATGCAACCTTAGCTGAAATCAAAGACAAGTTCAAGTTAGTAGACCTTGGCATGGGGGGTATCAACTCAACTCCCTCACAACACTACCAGTTTCACCTATGTCTTATGGAAAGCCTTCACAAGAAATGAGACCTTCTTCTTTAGCTATGACTTTATTTGGCACGTTTGTAGAGTCCTTAGTGCCTATTCAAGAAGGGAAAGAAGAGACGGTTGTTAGAGACTGGATTTATAGAGAAGAGATATACATGCACAATGAGAATTTCTCTCCCTCTCCTAAGGCTTATGGAAGAGGGTATACTTTTGTCAAACAGATGGGCTATCCTAGACATGGCCATCTTAGTCATAGATTGGATGCCAGAGCCGAACCCCTGGATAATAATATTTTTGGATGCAAGTCTAAGAAGACAGTTGGCCTAGGATTTGCGAATCGCAACAAGAACACTACTCCTACCCTTGATGAGTCAGATAGTGAAGATGAACTAGAATACATACCGAATTTGACAAATCAACAAGACATGTGTGAAGATTAGGTCCCTTCCACTAATCTCATTTGGGGAGATTCAAATATTCCAATCACTCATGAGACAATTGAAACCTTGTAGCAAGATGAATCAGATGTAGAAGATCCTTTTAGAGAATGTCAACGAAATAATCTTGTTCATTTAATGGAAAGAGAAGGTGTTACCCTTGATGACACTAGAACTTCCACATCAAGACGTCCCAAACCTTCATGGTGTAAACATCCTAGTTGAAGTTCATAAACAAGTTCATGTGAGTATGAATGAGACTCCTTCTTAGAGCCTTCTACAGTTGACATGGATGTTGATGTCATCCACACTTATAGTTCTCAACCCGCGATAGCCGATGAGTCATGTGTAGGATTAGAGGGTTTGAACCCATATGTTTCCTTAGTGGATGATTCTTCACTTTTAGGATGAATCCTGATTTGGGTAGCTTGGAAGGATACTTGACGGACTCTAACTCTTTGATCACCAGAGATGATATCATTCACATTTACAACCTTGAACCAGTCATTGACTTACCTCTTGTTCATCCTAACCTCATTGATTGGTCCTAGCGCTATCAAGAACCTAAGCTCTTAACATTTCAAAATGATTATGAGATAGCCTGTTAGTTGAATTCCATTAACCCGTAGTCTCTTCCACCAATGAACCGACAACCAGCATGACAGAGCCAAACATCAAGTACCTTAGTCACAAAATAAAAATAAAAGAAAATCAAAAGAATAGGAGTTCTGATGGCGAAAACCATTGTGTGGCGGTGTTAGAACCAAAAAAAGTAAAAATAAATGACATATCCAAGGGTGAAAACCTCTCTGAGGCGCCTAAGGATGAGGTACTTGATCATCTCCCTAGCTACTTTCAAGATAGATCTTTAGTGCTTATTGAAAAAACACAAGTAGTCAATTTGGGTGTAGATGAGGCTCCATAGATAGTACACTTGGCTAATTCCTTGTCACCACAAGAAAAAGAAGCTTACACTAAGTTCTTATAGAAACAAGAAGATCAAATTTGCATGGACTTATTCAGATATGCCAGGGTTGGACACTAATCTTATCATGCATCACTTGTCCATAGCTCCGGGTGTCAAACCGGTTAAATAGAAATTGAGAAAGATGCATCCTCACATAGCTCTCCTAGTCAAAGCAGAATTAGAGAAACTCCTTGGTGCAAGATTCATAAGAGCTATTGCCTATGCTGAATGTATATCAAACAGTGTACCAGTTTGCAAACATGAAAAATTTATTTGAGTTTGCATAGATTTTAGAGATGTCAATAGAGCATGCCCAAAGGATGAATTTCCACTTCCCAATATAGACATGATAATGGATATGACTGCAAGTTATGAGATTTATTCCTTGATGGATGGTTTTTCCAAATACAATCAGATTAAGATAGCTCTTGTAGATCAAGAAAATATTGCATTCACTTGTGCATGGTGTACCTATTGTTGGAACGTTATGCCTTTTGGATTAAAAAAAGCAGGAGTTGCCTATCAATGAGCTATGACAACCATTTTTCATGACATGATGCATAAAAACATAGAAGATTATGTGGATGACACCTTGGCCAAGTCTAAGAAGAGACACACACTTAGATGATTTAGAAGCCATTCTAGATCACATGGAACAATTTCAACTAAGGTTAAATCCTAAAAAGTGTGCATTTGGAGTCACCTCTGGAAAAATACTAGGATTCATCATTTCAGCAAGAGGAATAGAGGTAGACCCTAAAAAATTCCAAGAAATCACAGATATGCCACCTCCTAGAAATATTAGTCAAATGAGGAGTCTTCAAGGACGTCTTCAATCCATAAGGAGATTCATTTCACATTTGGCAGATAGAGCTCAACCTTTCAACAAGAACTTACACAAGGGAGTCAAATGTGTTTGGAATGAGGATTGTCAAAAGAGCATAGATCAAATAAATAAATACTTGGAAAATCCCCCCATTTAAATGCCTCCTATCCCAGGGAAACCACTTATTCTATACATTTCAGTGAAAAAATCTTCCTTGAGGGCATTACTAGCTCAACTTGATGAACATGGGAAAGAAAGAGCAATATACTACATTAGCCACACTCTTGTTTCATATGAGGTTAACTACACCAGCATTGAGAAAGCTTGCCTTGCAGTTGTGTTTGCTTCCCAAAAGTTGCGACATTACATGCTTGCACACACTATACACCTCATAGAAAAAA
>MU224256.1:2924751-2942449 GCA_018584345.1 Thuja plicata | reverse complement strand
AAGCAATCAAAGGACAAGCCATAGCAGATCAATTGGCTGATTTCCCAATACAAGATAATGCACCTATTCAAGTTGACTTCCCAGATGAACACCTCATGTATATGACTGAAAGAACATGGAAGATGTTATTTGATGGATCCTTTATGCAAAATGGTTCAGGAGCTGGTGTGTTGTTTGTTTCTCCTCATGGGTACATGATTCCTAAGTCTTACAAGTTATTGTTCCCATGTACAAACAACATTACTGAGTATGAAGCTTTAACAATTGACTAAAGATGGCCATAGAATGGAGAATCATAGAGTTACACATCTATGGGGATTCACAACTAATAATCAACCAAGTCAATGATGAATACCAAACAAAAAATGAGAAACTAGTACCTTACAAGAAAATGGTTGATTCCTTGAAATGATACTTCACATTGTCATGTTTTAGCAAATCCCTAGAGAAGAAAATGAAGCAGCTGATGTTATGGCTACACTTGCTTCACTCCTTCAGTTAGGGCAGCATGAATCCAGATTTGAATTCCCAGTGGAAGAGCTACATCACCCTATCTATGACTCCCAAGAAAGTCATTTCATTTGTACCCTTGTTAGTCATGAGTCATCCTGTTATGGTGCCATTTACTCATACCTTCGTGATGACATTATACCTGAAACCTTTAACCGATCTAAACGTAGAAACCTTACCCAAAATGCCTCTCACCATTCCCTTATCTCTGGTGATTTGTATAGGAGGGGTCTAGATGAAACACTTCTTAGATGCTTAGAAAAGGAAGAATTCGACCAAGCATTAGTTGACATCCACAAGGGCATCTATGGGGGACATTCCAATGGTCTTTCCATGGCCCGAAGGTTGCTTAGGGTGGGGTACTATTGGCCTATGATGCAGATTGATGCAGTATCTTTTGCAAAGTCATGTGAAAAGTGTCAAAAACATGGTAACCTGATACATGCTCTAGGAAGGGATCTCATTCCTTTTATATCTCATTAGCCATTTTAGCGATGGACCTTTGATCTTGGTGGGAAGATTCATCCCAACTCATCAGGTGGACACAAGTTTATTATCACTGCTACTGATTACTTCACTAAATGGGTAGAAGTTGTCCCACTTTCTGTTGCCCTAGGCAAGATAGTCTCTCTATTCATTATGAACCATATCATCTGTCAATATGGAGTGCCTTCCGAGATTATCACTGACAATAGAGGCCAATTCAAAAATAAAGACCTTAAACAACTTTGTAAGAAATTCAAGATTAAACAACATTGGTCCTCCATTTACTTCCCGCAAGGAAATGGCCAGGCAGAGGCATCAAACAAAACCATTCTTAAAATCTTACATAGAACAGTTTGTAAGAGTGATAGAGATTGGCACTTATAGATAAATCCAACTTTGTGGGCCTATAGAATGAGTATTCGTACTCCTACTGGGGCTACTCCTTTTGCCCTTACATATGGCACTGAAGCAGTGTTACCTATGGAGGTTGAGATTCCTTCACTTAGAGTTTCCCTCAAAGTTCTACTTACAGATGAAGACTACTGTGCCATGAGACTTCAAGAGTTAGAACTTCTAGATGAGAAATGTCAAGCTTCATTTGACCATATGAGAGTTTATCAAAAGCGCATATCCAAAGCCTTCAACAAAAAGGTTCACCCTAGAGAATTCCAAGTGGGAGATCTTGTCCTACGTGAAAATCCCAAGAATCAACAACATAGAGATCAAAAGGGAAAATTTGAACCTAATTAGCTTGGACCTTACATCATTACAACAGCTTTTGGGTCAGGTGCTTATTTACTATCTACAACAGAGGGAAAGCAGCTCCTTGATTCTATCAATGTCTTGCACCTGAATAATTTCTATCCATGACGTCCATTCTGTCTGGCGGCACCCTTTGTACATAATTATTGATCCTAAAAAAATCTTAAAAAAATGATATATTGTCAAAAAATTCTAAAAATTAGAAAATGTCCTAAAAAAAATGGTCATCTTAGTGAAAACCTAGCAATAGGCGCTTTGATGTATCTCCAAATAAATTCTATATTCCAAAAATAAATTAAAAAAATCAAAAAATTCAAAAAAAAAAATAGAAAAAGTGTCTTGGTGAAAACCTGGAAACAGGCGCCTTAATAGCAAAAAATTGCAATAAAATCCAAGAGGTGAAAACCTGGAAATGGGCGCTACTTGAGGCCTTTGTACCCCTATTTCTTAGTGTGTGTCCTTGACACTTAGCCTTTCTCCATCATGCCTTGTCCTTGTTGCCTTGGTTTGGAATTGGTCTTTGTCTTTGTCTAGGGGGCATAATTATGTTAGCTTTGGTCTCTTGGATGTGTTAGTCTTTTAGACACCTCACAAACAGTGTTTTTCAACACCACCCCAACTGTGTTTTTCAACACAACCCCTGACATCAAGTATTTTTCAACACTTATTAGTTTGGTCTTACCTATTTTTTTCATGTGATCTTACCTAATTGCAAGCATTCGATCCTTATCTTCGGAACTCAGTATTAGTTAACACACTTAAGTTTTTAAACACAACACTTAATACTTGAGCTATGTCATGATCTTTTCTTTGTGTGCTGACTGTTATTGATTTTTGTTGAGTGTCCTTGTCTAATAAGTCTCTTTGGTATGCATAGCTAGAGGACTTGGGGCATGGGGCATGTTTTTATTTGCTTTCTGCTTGTGGGTGTGGTCTTGAAACTCTAGAGTGTCTCTTGTTGTCCCTTGAAACACTTAGGATATTTGAGGCATCATCCTTGACTATTTTTGCACAACCATTCTTATGGTCATCCTGACATCTATGCCTTGATGTGAGCGTGGTTTTGCTACATTGAATTGGGTAAGCTAACATCGAAGTCATCTCGAACTTTATGTCTTTGATGCTTATGTTAGAATATTTCCACATTCCAATCTGATATAAATCACATTCATATCTTCATAGTTGCACTTGTGACTAGTGATGATTGTGTGATTTTTTGATGTCTATTAATAATTGCACAATGATGAAAATAAGTTCCTTAACATTCTCTAATGAATGATGAACACAAAATCCTATGTTACAGTTGCTCTATTGCAATTACACCTTTGCATTTTCATGTAGCTTGCACTGTTAGACTTCATGTTAATTTGCATTTTCAGGCTGCATTATGAGTTTGAGAGGGTTTTTTCCTTCATCTTGCGTGTGGACTTTTAATCAATTGTGGTCATGTTTTGATCTTCATTTCCTTATCTTCTTTCGTGATCTCAATCAAAATTTTCCATCTTAAACAATTGATTTATTTTGGGGCATTCTCTCTCTTAAGGCAAATTCTCTTTCTTCTCTCCATTTCTTTCCACCTCTTCCAAACTTCTATCTTCCATTCACTTTCACCCCACTTCTTTTCTTCTAATTCAACCTTGGGGCATAATCTTTCATGCTTTATGATCTACCTTGGTTCCGTGATCCTTATATCTTTCATCTTACATCAAGAACCTTATCTTTAGTTCGATTTGATCAAATTTATCAATTTGATGTTTCTCCTCTATCTCATTTTGATTTTGATCACGAGGGGGAAGTACCTATCAAACTTCAATCCTTTATTCAGCTTTATCAATCCTATCAACTGCTCCGCTTGGGGCAACCTTACTTGAGATTCTTATCTTGGACATGTCAATTATCTATTTATAGGGGTGTTGACCCTGTCTTTTTCAAACAACTTATCTTTGTCCTGATGTGTTCCCGTCCATTAAGATCACACATTAGTCAAAGAGGGGCAAATGTATGCACCCTAAAATGATCGCCTAGACTATGGGGCCTCATTCTTCAATTTATCAAATGACAAAATCAATTTATCAATTTCCTGAATCAATGCCTTGCAATATTTTCAATTCAAATCAATTTCCTTGATCAATTTGTAATTAATTCAATTATTTAAATATTTCCTAAGGTTTGATCATTTTATCCATAATTTTATTTAATTAAAAGAAAACTTCCCTTTTAATTAAATAAA
Organism: Thuja plicata; assembly: GCA_018584345.1. Taxonomy (NCBI): domain Eukaryota; kingdom Viridiplantae; phylum Streptophyta; class Pinopsida; order Cupressales; family Cupressaceae; genus Thuja; species Thuja plicata. The sequence goes on along the minus strand of MU224256.1, from coordinate 2,938,461 downwards.
ATAATCTTATTTAAAAGAAAATCCCTCTTTTAATTAAATAAATAAAATCCTCACCTAAATCTCTCTTTGTGATGAAAAAAGGAAATAAATCAAATAAAAATTCCTTTTTTCTCTACACTTTGAATGCATGTATTTCTAAGTGGTGGGCTTTTTCCTCTTACTTGCCTTTTTAGGGATTTATCCCACATTTCTCTTGAGGATGCACTCCTCTCCACACTTTCCTTTATAAGGAGCCCTCTCCTTCTCATTTAGAATCAAGATTTTATGTTATTTTTATGCTGCAGGTTTTGGAGAGCAATTTTGGAGGAGAGTTTGAGCACTTGAGCTTGAACATTGCAACTTCTCTTTTCTTTTCTTCTTCTCTCATGCATCCATGACAATCCATTTAAATTACTCTTGCACTTGCATGTTAGATTAGATTCATATTTCATTTCATAGAATAATCTTGCATGCGTATTTCTTTTCATAGATTAGTTTGCTTTCATGCATTTTTATCATATAGAATAGCTTCCATTTTCATTTTCATACACATTTGATGATCATGGAGACTAGCACTATTTCTTTTCCTTTTTGAATCTCTCGTTTTATGGTGTACTTGCATGGGCACAAACTAGGTCTAAATTGAGGGCCTCCATTATAAACCCTTGCACTCCATGAATAGAGAGCTATGAGTCGTCATTTGAGACCTCATTCTTGAGAAATCTTGGATATAATGACTCATAGAAGTGTGTCAACATTTTAGCACACACACCTCTTCTAAGATAAAATCATAGTCAAGGTAATTATTGAAACCATTTTTTCCATAAATATAACAACTCATAGAATTAGAATTTTTTGAATAAGGGGATTTCAAAATTGAATATGTTATATACAATGGAACACTAGGCTTAATAACGAGGGGGTTGATAGCCTTGTAGATAATATAACACAACCTCAATAAGTTTGATGATTTCAATCATTTTTTTATACTTAAATTTACTACATAATTGGTGTCGAATGAACACGATATAGTAACTCATTTATAGCTAAGCTATCTAGAGATGGAAAAAAATCTAGAATAACACAAGTTGACTAAGAAAGTGGGAATAATAGCTATATTGGTAGTGGGTGGTATGGAGATATTGGTATTGTAATAATTTTAAACACATTTATGTTTCCTTTTGAAGTGAAAATAAGATGATATTATGATATTACGAGGTCTAACCCTTCTAGCAGGGTAAAAGTAATTACTTTTTGACAAAAAAGAATAAGGATTCACTAATATATTATGTTCCTTTGAATGGTAACCCCACTCCATTAGGTCCTAGTGCCAACAATAATTTAGCTACTCCTTAAGGTCCTTGAAGGAGAACATACACATAGGGTGCTTCCACATACACTAAGGCTTATGTCCTAGTGAATCAAGGTTATAATGTGATTGAAGATCTAAAAAATAGTAACATCTTAATTTGAAGCACCTAATATGTATAGGAGGTACAAATCCAAAACCATCAAATGGTCATTAGAAATCCATGAGTTAAAACCACCCAAAAAATTGGCACCTAAATTATCTTGCAACCAAATAGGACTTATGATGTGTTATAAGATTCATCATAAGTTTGTTAATAGGTGTAACTCCCCTTTTTAGCTCTTTTACATGTTCAACATCATTGTACATTTCTTATCATATGCAAGATTTGGAGGCCACAACTTTTGATCTGATGGTGAATTGAGCCACCATTTTCTTATATAGAAGAACTAAAGAGATCTATAAAATAAGCATCCTTGTAGATGATGTCGAATACCTAAGAACATTTATTTTGGCCAAAAAATAACTTCGTAACCTAGAAAATGAGTTTTTCTAGTTTATATCCAAAAATTACATTTTTTGTAATCTTAACATTAGGAGCAAGATCAGGACACCTTTCCCAACAACAATTTGATACATTCAAGGTATAATTATATATCTATGCCACCTATCTAAGAATTTAATCCCAAACATCCCACCTTTGCACTTTATTGTCCTAGGTCAATCCCACAAGCACGAGGATAATCCTCCACCCATGGCTTTGACCCTTAAAATTTCAAAACTTAAATTCAAGTTCTCACTAATTCTTGCCTATTCCTTTTCCTCATAGAGTCAACTAAACACATCTTTGCACAATTTATTAGTATTTCATTGCATTTATAGGTGTTCAATTCCATCCATTTAATGTTATGAGATAACATTGAATACCGTTTACATTTAAAGAAGGAATATGTTATGAACATTTCAATTGGAGCACCTAACAAGAACCTAGTTCTACATCACATCCCTCCATTATATGTGTATGTTTGAATATCACTGTTATGCATCATTAGCATGATTATAAAGTTATTGTTTTTAGGGGTTGACTCAAGACAACTTGTCCCCTAATGAAACAAAAACCCTCAAAAGGTTTCTAAATACCATTAATCTTTATGATAGATTAGGGACACCAAATCAAACAAACCAAACCTACAACTTGTAGTATCATAAACATACAACAAAAATAGATCTATACTTAAAAAGTGACCTGAATTCAAAAATTCAACCAAGGGAAAAATAAAGAATAAAGATCTTAAAGATAAAATATAAGATCATATATTGAAACAAAAGAAAATAGTTCCATGCTTTAAAAAGTTGGAGGCGTCTATCTAACCATAGAATCTAAATTCGTACCCAAAAAAAAGTACTTAGTTATTTTATTAACTCTCCTTATAAGATAAATCTAATAGTGGGATAAACACACACCCAAAAAAAAAGTCATATAAATCTATAAACTCAACATAGGAAAAACAAAGTTCTTAAGACATAAAGAATCCACTTCCAACTAAAAAGACAATAAATTTCAAAATCACATGACAATTATCTTCATCAAATCTAAAATTGAACTTATTTATTCATCTCGTTTGAATAAAGTTAATAATTACTTGGCGAATGAATGAATTGTTAATAATAACTAAGAGGGGGGGGGGGGGGGGGGGGGGAGNGGGGGGTGAATTAGTGGCCTCAAAAATTAATCCTTAAATCAACCCTTAGAACTTATAACCACAAATTATGCCTTTAGTTATCTTATGTCCTATAAGATGAATGCCTTGAAATACTTATATCAATTTACTACTTGTCAGATTGCTTTGTAAAACCTTCTTCTGTATGTTTACCGATAATCAGTCAACTATTTACTGAAACAGTAAATATGCAGAGTATACCGATCAATCCAAAATTGTATATGTGAAATGTAAAATAGTAAAGTAATGAAACATAAACACATAACACGTGGATTTTTAATGTGGAAACCCTGTTAAGGGAAAAAGCCACTAGGACTGGTACCCCAAATTTTCACTCTTCTGAAGTGAGCTCTGTTAGGAGCCAACCCTGTTAAAGGTTACAAACACACTGTTAGGTGTGACCTTGTTAGAGGATTTAAAAGATAGTTTGTCACCTAGTATCTGAAATCTAATGCTACCATCCTTGAACAAACACTCACTTGGCTTGTCAATAGGTATCAGGCATATCCAATGCTACTTTCTATGATTAAACTTTTTGATACTCCTTGGGATGTATCTCAATTGTAGAAGACTTTTAAGTCCTGCTTAGTTAAGAGACTTGATGCTTCAATGGTTAAACTAAAATATTTAAATGATTTGTTCACACATACAACTTGAATTGCATATTTTCAAATCTATTGCAAGTGCATTACCTCTCTGATCAATATAATCAATTCTATACCTTTGCTCCACATTGTTATGCTTTGTGATGTTGTCTCACTATTCGTCGATGTTTGTAAAATCTAGCTCTTTCTTTAGCTTGTTGATCAGGAATAAATGAAGACTTTCTTCTTCTTCAAAATCTCTTTATCATCTCTCCTCTTCTCTCTTTTTTCACCCCACAAAATTCGTAATGAATTGGGTTTGTCTCTTTATAGACATGATTCACCTTTTCTTGGCTTTCTTGATTCTTGGTGTGGTCCATAATTCTCACCAATTAGATTTAAAACAAAACTCCAGTTTTATCTCATTGAGATCTTCTTGCCAACTGGACAAATTAGTTTTAAATCAGTTACTTATCTCTAGCTTTATCTGGATGATTAAAACAATGATGAGTATCAGTTAAGTCTATCTTTGGTTCTTGACAGCTAAGCATTTTTTCATTTTCTGAACTCTCTGTTCTGTCGGTCAACACTTTAGTTAGTCGTCGGTGATAACTGACTGTTCCTTTGGTGTGACTTCAGTTGTCATCGGGATCTCCGCCCTTTGTCTTTTCTGTCGGGCAACACTATAATTTTGTCCATCGGGTTACACTGTGTTTTGCTCATCGGGCAACACTATGACTTTGCTCATCGGTAATGTTGTACATTTGCTTGTCGGGTAACACTGTGACTTTGCTCTTTTACTTTGTCTATCGGTGTGCACTTCATCAGTGTATACAGTCACTTAGTGAATACTTGACTTATATGCATTACTGATAGCATAGCCTTGATTCATCAATTCTTTGAAGTCTTTGGCAATATTTCCATGACCATACAGATTATATCAAGTTGACATCAATGACAATACAATACATTAACTGATTTAATTCCTTGCATGATCATCAACTTAACATCTTCAAACATTCAATCAGTTACATGTCATCAATCTCTCCCTTTGGCATTGATGGCAACATAATACATTATCATACTATACTATTGCTAATACAATATGAAATATACAGTTTCATCAAGCTTTTCTAATGTAACTATTACAAATGTTTGGCTTTTAGTAAGCTCAAATAGCTTTGATTTGATTCTTGTAGCTTTCTATCTGTCTTCAATCCCTTCATCGGATAAATGTATAATCTTTCTTGCTTTGATGTGATGTGTTCTCTTTCTGTGTCAAACTCTCTCCCTTTGACTGTTCTCCTTTCTTTTTATGTCTCTTGTCAGCAACTCTTTCCCTTTGTGTGTAGTCTCCCTTTCTGATTACATCTCTCCCTTTGGATACTTTGATGGATATGATCTCTCCTTGAGATGATAATGGATATAATATCTCCCTTTATCTATATGATAATGAGATATTTCTCTCCCTTTGACAATAATGCCAAACAAATATTTGACAGTAATGTCAAACAGATCCTTTCTATCCATAATATATTCCTTGAATTTCCCAATCCATCGGTAATAACTCTGGTGCTTGGAGTAGATAAATACCTTGTTGTGTATAGATGTATCTTTGAAGTCCATTTCTCTGCTTGCATCAACATGAATGATATTCTGATAATATTTAGGCTAATGCAGCCTTCTAGTCATCTTACTGACCAGTAGACAAGGGTCTGACCCCTAGTCTCTTTCTCAAGTATTCAAATGCATTCTTGGGCAGTGGCTTGGTGAAGATATCGGCCAATTGTTCCTTTGATTACACATACTCAAGTATCACCGCCTTTTCTTGAACTTGTTCTCTCAAATAATGATACTCGATGACAATGTGCTTTGTTTTAGCATGCATGACTGGATTCTTGGAAATGTTTATTGCACTTGTATTATCATAGTATATAATTACTGGTTCAAGAATTTTCATATGTATACCTTCTAGTAACTATTTGATCCATGCAATATTTGAGCAATTTGCAGCAGCAACAACATACTCTTCTTCTGCAGTGGATTGAGAGATGCATCCTTGCTTCTTGTTGATCCATGTGACAAGTCTATCACCCATAAAGAATGCTCCTCCAATTGTGCTCTTCCGGTCATCAATATTTCCAGCCCAATCAGCGTCGGTAAAGACCTTAAGTTCAAATTTTCCTTATCTTCTATACCATAAGCCGTATTCCTCAGTATTCTTTACGTATCTTAGGATTCTTTTCACAATAGTTATATGTGATTACCTGGGATTAGCAGAAAATCTTGCAACTATTCCTACTGCATGTGCAATATCTGGTCTAGTATGTACAACATACATGAGTTTTCCAATCATAGATCTATACAAAGTCTGATTTACCTCTAATGACTTGTCCTCCTTTGTCAGCTTACATCTAGTTGCCATTGGTGTTCCAACTAGTTTGGACTCTTCCATCTTGAATATTTTCAGCACTTCTTTGATGTATTTGGATTGTGTAATGAAAATACCTTCATCTTGTTGCATGATCTGTAGACCAAGAAATAACTTGATCTCTCCAAACATAGACATCTCAAACTCTTTGCTCATTTCATTTGCAAATGATTTGCATAGCAAATGCCTCCAAATATGATGTCATCAACAAATATCTCAACAATCAAAATGTTAGCATCAGTATCTTCCTTCAAATAAAGATTACTGTTTTCACTAGTCCTTACAAATCCAATACTTATAAGATAGGAATGAAGTCTTTCATACCAGGATCTGGGTGCTTGTTTCAATCCATACAAGGCTTTGTGTAGTCTACATACCATGTCCCTCTTGTCTGGATCATAAAACCCTTCTGGTTGTTCAATATATACCTCTTCTTTAAGTATTCCATTTAGGAATGCAGACTTGACATCCATTTGATATACCTTGAATCCTTTACATGCAGTATAAGAAAGTAATATTCTCACTCCTTCTAGCCTAGCAATGGGTGCAAAGGTCTCTCCATAGTAAATTTCTTCTTCTTGTGCATACCCCTTGCATACTAGTCTTGCTTTATTTCTGGTGACTTCTCCATTCTCATTCAATTTATTCTTGAATGTCCATTTTGTACCAATGACATTCTTGTCATCTAGTCTTGGTACAAGTGTCCATGTCTTGTTTTTCTCTATCTGCTCAATATCTTCATTCATAGCACTTATCCATTCATCATTATCGAGTGCATCATTGACAGATTTTGGCTCATAATCACAAATAAGACATCTTGTGTTTAGAGACTTACTTCTGGTTCTCATACCAGCTTTCTTATCTCCCATGATCTGGTTCTGTGGATGATTCCTTCTGACATATGTTGCAAGTACAGGTTCAACTCTTTGTCTATTAGCTTTATCATCATTTTTTCCTTCATTCTGATCTCCATCACTTTGTGCATCATCTTGAGCAATATTCTGATCGTCGGTATTTACAGCCTGATGCTCAGGTGCAATGATCTGTTGCTCAGGAGCTCTACATTGTTGGTTAGGTAGAGTGTCAGGTTCTTCATTGTAAACAAACCTATTGTAGTCCTCTGGTTCTTTTGTGCTTTCCTTTTCATTCTTCACTGCAAATTCATCTATCTTTACATTTACATTTTCAACAATTTTGTTAGAGGCTTTATTTAAACATTTATAAGCCTTGCTCTTGGTGGAATACCCTAGAAATATTCCTTCACCACTCTTGGAGTCAAGTTTCCCATTTCTATCATCTTTTAAGATATAACATTAACTACCAAAATTTTTGAAATAACTCACATTGGGTGTGTATCCATACCAAAGCTCATAAGGTGTCTTCTTGGTGTCTTTCTTCAATTATACTCTGTTCAATGTATAAACAACAGCACTGATAGTTTCTCTCTAGAAGATTTGGGTGATGCCTTTCTCTATCATCAATGTCCTTGCACAATCAACTATGGATCCATTCCTTCTTTCATCAATTCCATTTTGCTATGGTGTTCTTGGTGCAGAGTCCTGTCTTTTGATTCCATGCTCATTACAAAAGTTAGTGAATTCATTTGAAATAAATTCCCCTCCTCTATTTGATCTTAAGCATTTCAATTATTTACCACTTTGTTTCTCAACCATTGCTTTGTACCATTTAAACATCTTAAATACTTTTGATTTATCTTTTAGAAACATGATTGTCATAATTCTAGAGTAATCATCAACAAAGAGAATAAAATATCTATCTCCATAATAACTCTTTGTCCTCATCGGTCCACATAGGTCGGTATGGACTAATTCTAGAATGACATCAGATGTATGGGTTTTTCTTTTGAAACTAGACTTTGTCATCTTACCTTTTTGACAATTCTTACACATGATGTTGTCGGGCTTAGTCATCGTCGGTAAACCTCTTACATTTCTCTTTTTGCTTATCTTTATCATGTTGTCAAAGTTCACATGAAACAATCTTTTGTGCCACAACCATATGTCTTTGTTTCTAGCCATTAAGCAAGTGGTGTCAGTATCATTCAGATAGAATAAGTTACCTTTTTTCTGCTCACTGGTACCAATCAGATTTCCTGATTTATTGAAGATCTTTGCCTTCTTATTTTCAAATGCTACTCTATGACCTGAATTATTCAATTGAGAAACACTCAATAGATTATAATTCAATCCATTTACCCAATAAGCATTTTCACATTTTATCTAATTATTCAACATTATGTTTCCTCTACCTTCAATTGGATAAGGTGTGTCATTACCCATTCTTACTGAACCACCTTTATAGTATTCAAAAGTCTCAAACTTTTGCTTGTCACCAGTCATATGGTGAGTGAAGCCACTATCTATGATCCAGACATCATTTTTACTAAGTTTAGATATGAGTGTTGTTTCTACATACCTTTCTTCATCACCATCTTAATCATCTTTTACTACCACAAAAACCATCTTGATGTCTTCATCAGATTCGGTGTCAGTATCATCATCTTTGCATTTAGCTAGGTAACTGGCCTTCTTTCCTTTGTCCTTGTAGTCTTGGGTATCTCTTCTTTCTGATTGTCAGTAGCTTTTGTAATCACCTCTATCAGACTTCTCTTCAAATGATCTATCATTACTTCTGTCATCTTTTCTTCGGTTAGGACATCTTGCAACAAAGTGTCCAATCTCTTTACAATTAAAACAAACAAGTGGTAATTTACCTTTGCCTCTATGCATTCTTCTAGCCATAAGTGCTTCAATTTCATCAAGATCTTCTTCTTCACTTTCACTATCACTATCTTTTCTCATAGTGTGTTTATGACTTGATTTACTTATTCTCAAAGAAGATTTGAATGTAGACTCTATGTTTGGTAAGACACTATTATCAAAGTTGTTCATCTCAAATGAAATCAGTCTTCCAATCAAATTGTCTAGAGTAACATTGCTATTTGCTACTACTCTCATTTCTTGAATGATAGGTACTCTAATAGCATAAGTAGGCAATAAGGTTCTTAGAATTTTACTTACCACTGTATCTTCTTCTAGTACACCTCCAACTCCTCAGATAGCATTGACTACCTCTTTGATTCTTGTGTTCTACTGTGTGATGTTTTCTCCTTCTTTCATTTTGAGATCATCAAACTTTCCTCTAAGGCTTTCTGCCTTGGCTGTCAAAACATTCTTGTCACCACCATGTACAAGCATCAATTTGTCCCACATCTGCTTTGCAGTCTTGTAGGTTTTGACATCTTTAAATTTAGCATCGGAGAGTGAGGAAGCAAGCTATATCATCATGCAGTTGTGCTCATGCTTCTCTCTCATGTGTTCAATTATTGGTGCTCCCGTGGGCAACACATATTCAGTATCTAAGTATTGAGTAACATCATTTCCAATATCTAATAAGTGGAGTCTTATTCTGCTCTTCCATGAAGCAAAATTATCTTTGTTCAACTTGGGCACATCTCGTTTGTTCATCTTGTGATCTTTAGCTTAGGTCTTGAAACCTTCCTTCTAAGCACAGAAGCTCTGATACCAATTGTTAGTAATAACTGAGGGGGGGGGGTGAATCAGTGGCCTCAAAATTAATCCTTAAATCAACCCTTATAACTTATAACCACAAATTATGCCTCTAGTTATCTTCTGTCCTACAAGATGAATGCCTTGAAATACTTATATCAATTTACTACTTGTCGGATTGCTTTGTAAAACCTTCTTCTGTATGTTTACCGATAAGCAGTCAACTATTTACCGAAACATAGTAAATATGCAGAGTATACCAATCAATCTAGAATTGTATATGTGAAATGTAAAAGAGTAAAGTAATGAAACATAAACACATAACACATGGATTTTTAACGTGGAAACCCTGTTAAGGGAAAAAAACCACTGGGACCAGTACCCCAAATTTTCACTCTTCTGAAGTGAGCTCTATTAGGAGTCAACCCTGTTAAAGGTTACAAACACACTGTTAGGTGTGACCTTGTTAGAGGATTTAAAAGATAGTTTGTCACCTAGTATCTGGCATCTAATGCTATTATCCTTGAACAAACACTCACTTGGCCTGTCAATAGGTATCGGGCATATCTAATGCTACTTTCTATGATCAAAATTTTTGATACTCCTTGGGATGTATCTCAATTGTAGAAGACTTTTAAGTCCTTCTCGGTTAAGAGACTTGATGCTTCAATGGTTAAACTGAAACATTTAAATGATCTGTTTACACATACAACTTGAATTGCAGATTTTCAGATCTATTGTAAGTGCATTACCTCTCTGATCAATATAATCAATTCTATACCTTTGCTCCACATTGTTCTACTCTGTGATGTCGTCTCATTATTCATCGGTGTCTGCAGAATCTAGCTCTTTCTTTAGCTTGTTGATCAGGAGTGAATGAAGACTTTCTTCTTCTTCAAAATCTCTTTAGCATCTCTCCTCTTCTCTCTTTTTTCACCCCACACAATTCGTAATGAATTGGGTTTGTCTCTTTATAGACATGATTCACCTTTTCTTGGCTTTCTTGATTATGGGCGTGAACCACAATTCTCGCCAATTAGATTTAAAATAAAACTCTAGTTTTATCTCGTTGAGATCTTCTTGCCAATTGGACAAATTAGTTTTAATTCAATCACTTTGACTTGTCCTCCTTTCTTTTGATGTCTCTGGGACCCGCCAGCCGATAGCCATCCTAATCAATTTGTAATCCTTTGACTAATTCTTCTCTTCTTCAGTGTATTTTGATGATCAAGTTTGCGGTCTTGTCCAACTGCTTTTCTTTGAAGAGGTGGGCCATACTACTATTGTCTAACATCTCAGAGTACTCAGATTTGATGTCACTGTAAGTCGGGAAATCCATGACAAAGTGGTGTTCTATTTCAATGGATCCCGTGTCACAGAATAGGTAGGTCCTATTTTCCCAGTCCTCTTTTGACACTTTCCATCTACACGTCTCGCATCTCAGCCGGTGAGAGATAGTTCTAAGCTGGGCTATAAGCATCTTGGCTTTCCCCTTAATAGCCGCTCCTAAATAGGATTTTTCCTTGTGGCAAGTGTTGGGGTTAAATTCTTTAACATCGTGAGATTTTTTCCTCCCCATGTGCCTTGTCCACATGATGTTCTAAAATCTTTCGTGGACAAACTTCTTAATTTCTTTGGTACTATCCGGGTAGCAGTGGATGTTGATGTCCCACTTTTGCATCCATTTTTTATTTTGCTTCATCCATGTATTTTTTCTCCTTTCCAGCTTTTATTTAGTGACAAGTCTAGGCTAGCGTTGCTTCCCATATTATGGGTTTTCTTTAAGTAGCATATCAGTCAAACCATCGCGACCGCTTCTAAGGGAAAGGTACCCCACTTCTGCCAACAAGATCTCATAAGGCACCATGGTTTTGATTTTAAGGCTATTGATAATAAGGCATTTTTGTATTCTTTCAACTTGTTTCCACTTCTGTTTCGATAAGCTGCTGCCCCAAATTTCACACCCATATAGAACCATAGGAGTGACAAACAACCCAAATAGCATTTTCTTTGTCTTCCAATCCTAGAGTTCTGCATTCCTACACTTATTCTGTAAAGAATACAATGCCTTCCAACCCCCCTAAATTCTTTTAGATCTACATGTTTCCTAGCTAAGTTTGTTCTGGAAGTCTATTCCAAAGTATTTGTATTCGCTCACAATCTCTAGAGGCTTGCCCTCAAAGAGAAAAGTGTCCGGAGGTCCCTTGTTTCTCTTTAAAGAGAAGATCATGACTTTGGTTTTGCTGGTGTTAACTTCCATATCCACCTCCTGACAAAAGCTTTCCAATGCTTTCAAATGTTCTCTCAAACCATTAGCCGTCTTGGCTATAATGATGAGGTCATCCGCAGATAACAATAGTTTTATCACGTAACTCGCCAACTGGACCCCCTCACCACTGGCTCTATTTAACCATGCTTCTAACTTGTCAATGTTAAGCCCAAACAAGGTAGGAGGTGGCGAACACCCTTGTTTGACCCCTATGTCACTGCCAAAACACTCTGATAGCCCATCTGAAGTTCTGATTTTGTCCTTAACCTATTCATATAGTCTATGAATTTCTGTCCTTAGTACTATAGGAATTCCCAGCTCTTCCATTCTTTTCCAAAGTTTGTGACGGGGAACCATGTCAAAGGCTTTTTTGAAGTTCACAAAGCAACAAAAAGCCTCACCCCCTGGGGTGTCCCATATTTTCTCCACTAAGTATCTAAGAGTTGCTCCGTGATCAATGGTGGAGTGTTTTGGTCTAAAACCTACTTGTCCCTTTGCTCTTTTCTCTTTTGTTTAAGCCCATTTACTGATTTTTCATTCTAGCATGCTTCCAAATAGCTTGACGAGAAGGGGGTTTATCATGATGGTTTGATAGTTAGAGGGGTTGTTTGTGTCTCCACTCTTGAAAATCAGAACCACCACACTAGTCGTCCAGTTTTTAGGAAAGCCCTCCTCATTGGTATTGTTAAAGATACGGTTGATATGAGGTGCAAACAAATCAACACCCCACTTCAAGTATTCAGCTTGGAGCCCATCAATATCTTGTGCTTTACGTGCTGCTAACTTCCTTATGCCTTGAGTGATATCGTCACTATTGAATAGATCCCCTGTGTACTTAGTTATCAGAGTGACATGTTCCCCTAACTTGCGTTCATAAAGCACTTTGGCATATTCCAGCCATTGAGTACTAGTTATGTTATTCTCCACTTGCTTCTTTTTATGTCTGAGTTCGTTCCAGAACATTTTAGGGCTGTTTTTCTCGAGATTAATCAGTTCAAGTCTTCTTAAGATCACATATTGTTCCTTCTTCTGTCTTAGCAGCTTATTATACTCCTTAATTTTTTTCTTATCCTTTTGTCCTCTCATATTGGCTTTTGCCCTCTTGCATTCCTCTTCAAACCACGGGTTAGCCAGGAATGTATTCTTAGTGTCTCTTTTGGGTTTAGATCTTTTACAATCTTTGAGTGCCTTGTTGATAATAGGGATGAGATTCTCTTTGTCCACATGTTGTTGTTTGGCAGCTTTTATGTTCTTTTGCTGATTATTAGATATCCTACTAAGAGAGTTTCTGAAGATTTCCTGATTTTCCTATGTCATTAGGATCCTGCTAGTTGAGGGACCTTATCTTTCCTTGTAGCTATGTTAATCATTATCCTGCTATTTTATGTGGGTTGCTAGCTTGAGAGAAATCATATTATGATCCGAGTTTAGACCGATTGAGCATTCTCCTATCCCAAACTCCAGTATCTTTGAGGTGTAGTTTTGAGAGCAAATGACGTAATCCACTACACTTTGCCCATTGTAAGTCTTGCAAGTGATGTTTCTTGAATTGGGCCATTTCTTCACCCCATTGCAAATGACCATGTTATGGAGGGCAATGTCTAAATAACAAACTAAAATGTTTGCACAACATCATGTAACATGTAACATCATACCATACCATAACATATGGTACCGTCATGCTTGTCGTCCTTTCACCAGTGTCAGTTTGGCACCGCAGTACAAGCGGTATAATTTCTTAATTTTTATTAAGAATTGTGTATTAACAAAGGTAAGGTATTATTATTAATGAATTTAATTTTTTAATTTTTATTTGTATTCAGATATATTAAATAAAGAAATTATCAAAGTATTATTATTTTATAATTATATAACAGATTTAAATTA
>MU224256.1:2871495-2917317 GCA_018584345.1 Thuja plicata | reverse complement strand
GTTAAATAGGTTATCATTGAGGAGCAAAGTCCCTGCTGCCATGCACAATTTAAGGCCTTTGAGGCCACATGGTTCTTCATGGCGCATGCTACTTACATGTTTTTATCACTGTTAACCAAGCTCCAATTCCTTCAACAAACTAAGACATGGAGGCCAGAAAATTGTAATTTAGCCCAAACTGAGTGAGAATAAAATGAATATTTGCTGAAGAATGAGACCCTTGAGTGATCCCTAAAGGCCTAATTAATCCAATGTTTGTTTGCTTTGCTAAAGTCCAGATCTGCAATGTAAAAGTGAAGTTGTGACTGAAAATTCAAAGAAAAATGTTATAGGCAAACTGAAGAAATGGTTTAATCAAGAATAAAATGTCCTTGAGACTTGTGCTGGTGAGAAGAGCAAAAATCAGCAGTCCAGTTTGATTGGAGCTAGAAGACACAATCTGCGAATAATCACATTCAATTTTGTGATTTATGCTTACATGATCTGTTCTGTGTGCTGTTGGTATCAAAGTAGACTATTTATTTTTTATAATTGAAATGTCATTTATCAAGTGCTTTTTGCTTCGAAGAATTTGTATTTCATACTCTCCTCACAATTTTTTTATTTCCTGAATATTTCAGACTCTCCACACAATTTTTTGTTTCATGAATTACTCAGACTCTCCACCATAAATTGTCTCCCACTCTTTGAACAGTTATCACTAATTAGTAATTTCTTTTCTAGGATATCTTTCTTCAGAAAGGTATAAAGCAAATTGTGATCCAGATGGGATAATCACAGATTTATTCAGTGAATTCTTTTGCACAGTTTCAAAGAGTGATAGGCAAACCCTGCTCATTTTTTTGGACAAACCTATGCAAAAAAGGTGAAAAATACCCGTGCAAGCTGTTTTTATTCTAAAAAACTTGCTTGGAAAAGCTAAAAATCAAAGAAACCTGTTAAACAATCATTAGAAGCTGTGATTTGTTGTGTTTTTTCTGATCAAGTCGTTTTATTTTATGGGTGGTCTTTCAGGGAAAATATCATTAAAAAATTGTTCCAGGGATATAGTGATAAAACCACAATTTTTAGGGGTAAAAATCACCAAAATAGGCAGTTTATGATTGCTCATGAGTTTTTTCTTGATTTCTGCTTTAATGTTTTTAACAACTGATTGCTGTTATTGTCATGGTTTGTGTGTTACTGCAAGTTTTTGGGTAAGTAACTTGGTGACAACCTTTCCAGCTCACAAACACTGAATGATCTAAACTACTGTCATTCGAAAATAATACTCGGCCAAGTATAACACATCACATAACATGATTAGTAACTACATGCTACATGCAGCACACAGATACCAATCACAAGACTCAGACAGAGCACTTTTATTTCATATATACCTTAGAATAGAGCCTTACAGTTTTGTTGGGAGACGTATTATCAAAAAGAACAGCAGGAACCTTAACTGTTTACAATAGTCATACCAGAGCAATCTTTGTTAGTAGAATATAACCCAGAAGACCGATTTGTGTGTACCAGGATAATTAAGTGGCAACTGCTATGAAATTCTTCGTGGTTATATGCTGCAGAAGACGTCCAGTTGCTAACAAATTTATCAGTAAGACAATATTTTCTGTCGCTGGTTCTTAACTGAACTGATGGGCTTGATTAGAAATGGAACCTCTGGGGTTTCGTCCAGAGTTGAACCCTTCTCCAGGGTTTGCGTCCTGAGAATGCCCACTGCGGTTCTGATTTGCAGAACAAGAAGATAATAAAAATGATCAGAAAAACATGAACCTTCCCTTCAAGCCTCCCCCTTATTATCAATTCCATGTGTCCCTAAAAAGCAGACTTTTGCTTCTTTCTAATTTGAACTTCAAACCAATGGAAACTTCTAATTACACCCCACATGCTTTGTCAGAAAAGACCAGCGATTTGGATAGGAGATAAATCCGACTGGGAAGAAAGAAAACACTTCGACAGCTACTAAAACTGGCCCCACACACGACTGAAAAATAGGGCTCATCCCCTTATTAAAATTGCCTAAGCCTATGGGACTACCAACGAAATAGGCATAGCAATATTACTTAGCTTATTAGAGAGGAGAGGGGGCATTACAAACACTTGTGAGTAGGTGAGTTACTCAGAGTTTGATACTATGGTTTTAACTATCTTGATAAGCTGGCTGTTAGGTTAGCCCGCATATCGAGAATGGCTATGGAAAAATGTTTCCAGACCTTGCCTTATTATGATTAAACCACCGGGGATTTCAAATAGCTTATACAGGCCATGCAATGACTGCTGCTCAATCTGAAAAACTTATCCATGTCATCTTATCACTCTTCAAAGAGGGATGACTACATAATCATTAAAGTAGAATCATAGAGTACTTTGTTTTGGTTTGTGACACTCTCCCTCTCCTTTTAGATAGGAGTACCTAATGATTTTATTGAAGATAAAATAGAAGGTTATGGAAAGCATATATGGCCACAAATGGAAAGTTGGTAGCAGCCTCGAGGATAATTCAAACAGAGAAAAAAGTTCTCATTAACTAGCAAAATAAATGTTTTAAAGGAGAATCAATTAATTGAAAAGCTGAAGTATCAATTTTCAATAGACGTTCCATTGTTTGTATTTATCTTGAAAGAAACAATAAAGTTCGACAATTAATGAATTAGCATATATGGCTACAAACGGAAAATTGGCAGCAGCATTAGTGATATAAACAGAGTGAAAAGTTCCAATGAACTAGCAATAGAAATGATTCAAATGAGAATCAATTGAAGAGCTAATGTAACCATTTATAATAGATGTTTAGTTGTTTTTTATTATAATCAGCAGCCTAACAAGGGAGCTGACCCTTTCACAATAACAGCCTGAAGGTGTCAAAGAGAACAACAGCACTAAAATAGGGGTGCTGGCTTTTACAGGCCATAAACGGCTTATTAACAGCACACGGACAGAACAGGTGCTGTCAAAAAAATATACAAAAATAAACAGTACTAGCACAAAGGCTAGTAGCCCTCAAGAATGGGAGGGCCACTCAGTCACCGCTTGTGGAGAAGAGTGTGAGCTATTTTTCATGTGCTGTCGGACAACTGTCCGTACGATGCTGTCCATAGGATCACCACCACAAGGGGGTGGGGCAACTGATGAAACTCCATTTGAACAACTGATGGTCAATTGTTTATATTCTATGTTCCACCGAGTTTTGGGGATGGGGACGGGGACGGTGGGATGTGTTTTCAGTACAGGGGTACTTTTGGGCCATTTTTTAGGGGACGGATGTTAAAATAAAGTATATAGTTATACCACTTTCCATAATTATATACCAATGCTGAACAATATTGCATTAAAAAGTAACAGGTACTGATGCAGTTGTGTCCCCAAATGTTTCAATATGCAAGGGTGCATCTTCTTTTGCAACTGAGTTTCATAACTCTGAACTCAAAGCAGCATCTAATGCTGGTTCAGTGAATCAGCTGCCAAAAAAATAGTGTCAACTGGCAGGGTACTTCCAAAATCTGTACCTGTACCATTCCTGGTACGGGAATAGGGGTACCAGCACAGGGTTCACGTCCCTGTGGAGCACAGTTTATATTTATCATGAAAGAAACAATGAAGTTGGGCAATTGAGACTACCAAGAGAAAAAAGAAAAGGGAATTCTTTTAATGCCCAGGAGTGAACAAAGCTGGTCAATGGGATTCAGAAGTCCAATGAAAACAGTTGCGTCTGGAGACTACAAGCGCAAGTGAAAAGCACAAAAAGGTCTTTCTAACTAGGCCTGTAGAACAGAAATGAAACCCTAAAACCTTAAAACACTGAGAATGTCATATACTTTAAACGTTAGGTAAACCATGCGAAAACAGGACTCATTGCTAGAGCAGCAGATATTGGTGATTCAAAGGTCAGAAAGGGCAGGAGGGCAATTTCAATTCTATATCAAACCAAGGGCTGATATCCCCCTTCAACTATGCAAAAAGCCAAGACTAGTTTTGATGATGTCCATATAATGATGGCGTGGCCTGAGTTGTCACTGTTGGGCAATCCTTGCAGGGAAGAGGAGGGGAAAGCATGCTGAAAAGAATAACCCCAGTAATTTTCTGAATATTGGTGTCTGATTGTTCTTTAGTAGTAGATAGCAAGCTAGAATTTGAAAGAGATAGAATTTGAAAGGCTATTTTAAAAATTTGGCTATTTGTCAGTTCATGACAGAAAACACAATGAAGGATTTGATGAGATATTGGAGTTGGCCATCAAAATGTATCAGTGGAACTTTGGGCTGAATGTGACAGGAAACTTACACGAACAGACAGTGTTGCAGCTGATGAGGCCTCACCGTGGCTGTGAAGATGTTGCCAATGGAATGTCCATCATGTGGAAAAAAGGAAGAAATAAAAGTTAAAACAGATGGTTTTATCCATGACTTAAGCATTTTGCGACCAGAAGTACAGATGGTTTTAGTTGTTTTCTGCCAAGTCGCAAGTTCAAGGACAATTTACTCATTTTTATCAAACCCTCAACCATGCTCAAGTCATTTAAAGCTTTGGGAGTCAAAGGAGCCTGTAAGCACTTGGCAAATTTTAAAACTAAGCTCTCATTGATACATCAACGTATTCTTAGATAAGTGCAATGTCTAAAGGATATTTAACTCTACAAACCACTAGAAAATGGTAAGGAGGTTATTAGCCTGGTAACCCTTAGAGGCTGGGGCTTGAAAACCGTATGCCTGAAGTTGGTCTCTATTTGGAGGTAAAAGGCCAGGAATCTCTGATTGTGATAGCAGAGGAAGTTAATAGAGCGATATCCTCAAATATAAAGTGCATTTCTGTCTCCATCTCCTGGGAATACAAAGGTGACAAACTCTGTTGTAATGTTGATGGTCAGTGTCAATCTGCAAATAGCTTAGCTGCCCAACTGAATCTCAAGACCACAAGTCCAATTGTGCTGAATATATTCAGGATGGATGATATGATCAAAATAATCTGAAGGTAATGTTTGACATGGAAAATCATTTGTATCTTTTGTTTCTGGATTCAGCTGTGTAGGATTTTTTTTGGTTGTGTCAGGGGTATCCCCACGACTCAGCCCGGCGCCCAACCCGCCTTACCTTGGTCTTACTGACTGCCATGTTGGGGTTTGGGAAGGGGCGAGACTAATCCCCTGGGGATGCACGCAATAGCCCACAAACCACGTGCATCGGGTAAGCCCAGGCCTCGGAGTCAAACCCAAGTCCAATGGGGAGAAACCCAAGGCCCAAGCCAACTCCGTTACCCATGCGGGCTCAGCTGTGTAGGATTTTTATTTTCTCCTTGAGTTCTTTTACCTTGTTATTTTCTAAGTTACCACATTTGCCTTTGGAACCCCAAAGTTGAGATGAATTCGCTGCAAATTTGTATACGGTGCTAATTCGCTCTAAATTCGCTGTTTGACTGAGAAATTCACATGAAATTCGTTGAACGGGACCCTGTAGGAATTTCTGGTGAATTTGACTGACTTTCCTAATGCCTGTGCGAGCCCAGAGAGAATTCGCAATGACTTTGGGCGAATTTGGTAAACATCGGTCAAGTGTTGACTTTTTAATAAAGTTTTTTAACATTTTTTTTTGCAAAATCAAAACCTAAAGGCTAAAAGTGACGGCATACAACATAAACGCCTTGGCCCTTAGTAATACCCGGCATGGCATGGCATTTTTTTTATTGTAGCATTCTCACACTCACGGCAGGGCATTCTGAGTTCTCACATGGCATTCTGTCTTCTCACAGGGCATTCTGTCTTCTCATTCTGGCAGCAAGAGTGTATATATTATAATAACAATCTACAGGCAGGGTCTTCTCATATTGTAATAACCAGCTGATCCTAAGGCTGGGTCTGAGGCTGCTAGTACTGATGCTAGTGGCACTTTTTGTGCTTCTAATTTGCAACATCAGAATGATGATGATTTGTTTGATGGTTTTTGATGATATTTGATCACTGATGACTGATTATTAATGTTGACATTATTGTTTTTGAACCGAAACATTGATATGGTGGTGTATTTTGCTAATTTGCTTTAATATTAGCATAGTGGTATATGAAATTATTTGCTGCAGCATATATATACATATATATATTTAAAAAAAAAATCTTGTACGGACGAACCCAAAACGAATCCGAACCCAACCCAAAAAAAATATGCACGAATTTCGAACCCAAATCTCAAACTGGCATCCGTACCAGAATCCGAACTGGCAACTTAGGTTATTTCCTTTTAATTACACACACACACCTATGGCTAGTTATATGTTTTTAGTTTTACTTTTCTCTTTTTTTCTTCTTTTTATTTTAATCTTTATTTATAAAATCTTGTTTTGCTCTTTCTTTTTAATAATGTTTATATTTTTTTTCTGGTCTGTAACATTTTTTATATATATATTGATATGAAAAGAGATTACACAAGGAATATTAGCCCTGAGGCTATACAATATTTCTAGCCCAAATTTTTATACTAAGCCCATTAGAGGAAAATTCAAAATGGGGCTGGCTATATATTAACTTCTACCTAAACACTGCATGTAACGAGAACAGAGAGGAGATTAGGAGAGATTAGATTGAGACATAGCTCTCAGACATTAACAAAATTACATGAACAGAGGACAGAAGCTGTCCGATTCTTCTTCAATCTGCTGCATGTTGTTTTCCTTGTCTCTGCCCGCGTTTCTGCTTGGGCACCTCTTCAAACACTGCTTTGTCTCGCATCTCCTGGGGCCTTGCTAAGTCCTCAACAATAGATTTCAGAGTCTGCCACTTTCTTGCAATATCCTTCTGGTAGGCTGTTTTGTCAACATTACCCCACCAAGTGATATAATGTTTATATTTTTATTTTAGCATATTTATCTTTATTTTTTATTCTGTTTTGTTCTCTTATCTTTTCTTATTATTTTATGCTTATTGTTTCTTTTCAAATTTATTTTTATAATTTTATACTTTTAAGGTTTTGCCTCACCTTGATCTTTGGACCACCCTTTCCATCCCCCCCTACCTTTTTAACCTGTTCTTGGTCTGCAATCTAACCATCTTTCTCCTATAGCTTTCATCCTGATGTTGGATCATGGAGTGTGATCCGAAATGTTTTTAAGATGCGAAAAATCCTACACAGCTGAATCCAGAACAAAAGATACAATTGATAATGGATTTTGGAAATCTAGTCTCTCTGATGGAAAATCATCTTAAGGTTTAGTTGCTATGGGAGAGAGATCCAGGTGACCTGAATATATTTCCCTGGATGGCACTGTTGATTAGCTTCTTTTCTAAAAAGGAGATGATCCAGTATACATAGATTAGAGTGAGGTGGTTGATCGAGATGCTAGTATATTCAACGGGGGTAGTTAGTCCTAGTCTTTTCTGTCTAGTGAATTTAATTTTACTATTTGGGTTTCCATTTGTGGTTACTACAAGGTGTGACTGGGTACCGCTAAGTTGTATATCAACATATTGGAAAATATTTGGAGAACAATTTTTTTTTTTTGGCTAAATTATCAATCATATTAATAATAAATTAGTGGATTAGCATTTGTAGACTTGTAGTTTTCGTTATTCCCTGCCAGAGTGCAAGCTTGAGTATTGAGATAATTTCAGATCCATGAAAGTGTTTCTCCTTCTTTGCAGTGACAATAAGTATTACTCCAATGAGACACATGGTCTGGCCAATGGCGACTGTAGATTTTCGTTTTTACTGTGTTGTTTAAAATTGCTGTAAAGTTGGATTTGTTGTGTCAAAGTTTGCTTGTTATAGAGCCAATATGTATTACAGTATTACTCCAATCAGCCACATGGGCTGCCCAAACACTCTTTTCATAAAATCAAATCCAATGCCAAAAGGCACCAAAAGTATCCCTGTAGGAGCAGTTGGAAGTTCAAAGAGGACAGATTCCACACGGGAAGGCATATAATCAGAAGAATCACTCCTGCAGATCCTTGTCCCCTGCTGAATCGCTGATATCTTGGGATTCTGGAATGGTACTACATTGTTAGGCAAAGGACCAATATAACCAATAGGCTGGTGCCGTACTTTTAGATGCTCAGCAGTTTCTCAAACTCAGAATTTGAAATTTGTGCCAATATTTGAAGCTTTTGCTAATGATGACACATGCTCTTTCAAACTGTGTCCTGGAAGACCCTTTCGTAAATGCTCATTGTTTTTCATTGTGGTTTTCAATGCATCACAGCCACATTGAGACTTACATTTCCCCTTGGTATAAAAATTCGAGTACTTGGAGTACAAACTTGGAACTTTGAGGTGGCAGCATGTCTTTTGGGGTTACATGATTGCAAGTGGACTTTTAAGTGCATTTTTTGTCTTATGCAACGGA
The DNA here is from genome assembly GCA_018584345.1 of Thuja plicata. Classification (NCBI taxonomy): domain Eukaryota; kingdom Viridiplantae; phylum Streptophyta; class Pinopsida; order Cupressales; family Cupressaceae; genus Thuja; species Thuja plicata. Next base: position 2,908,986 of record MU224256.1, on the reverse strand, counting down.
TCAGTCTTGTCTTCTTACCAATAATAAGCCCAAGGAGACCGCTTTAGCTTCTTACATTGTGTAGAATAACAAGAAAACCAACTTTCATAGACCCATCAATCTACATTTTCAAATATGGCAGAGCGAAACCCTATCATTTAAGAACCAACTTTTTTCCTAAACAACCTGTCAGAGTTGCCTACATTTTCAACTTGTTTCTAGTGACTACCTTCGATAGGCATATGGCAGGAAACTGTGAGAATACTGAATAGGCTTTGCCCCTAAATGGTATAACTGTGCTGGTATAAATATCCTACTGCCTGATTAATATCTGGTCATTGCTGCCACAGATGTCTTGATTTTGATGTTGTAATTATTTAGGTACTTCGTAAGACAACACTTTTTTGACTTACCTTTAAAAAAGGACTTATATATAGATTTGCCGTTGAATTCTGCTGATTATACAATGCTCTGTTTGCTGTGGAATGCTCAGTTGGGCTACCCCAATTAATTTTTTTGACTTGGTTCTTCTTGCAGACATCGAAGCGGCATGTACCATATCTGTTTGTTCGAGGTGATGGAGTTATATTAGTCTCTCCACCTTTGAGGACATCTTAAGAGTCGTTTATAATCTAAAACACAGTTATAACATTCATTGGGTTTGCTATACTATTTTCTGATCATGTAATGGATTTGAACACCTTTTCTCTCGCTTACATTTTTTCTTTGTTGAGAGAATTAGGTTATCTGAAACATTGCGTTTCAGTTTTCATCAGTGAAGATGGAACTGCTTGCAGTAATACTAGTCATTAAAAACTAGCATATACTTTGAAATTTTGCACAGGTAATGGAATGTGCTTAAGCATTTTGGCTTTTTGGATTTTGTACATTAGATCAATCTAATAGGTGGGACTTCACTGTAAATGGTTTTGTGCAATGAATTTCTTAGAGTATCGCCCATTACATGTGTAAAAACTTCTAATGCTGACAATGGTTTGAATTTTCTTTATATTTTTGCAATGCATAGCTACGGAAATTTTGTTTGCTAATAGATGCTCTAAATTGAATGTCTGTATATTTTTGCAATGCATAGCTACGGAAATTTTGTTTGCTAATAGGTGCTTCAAATTTTTAGTCTGTTAATCTTTTGTCAATGCAATGTCTTGTAAAAAGCTAAAATTATCGTTTGGCATGTTGGTTTTATATTTAGGTCTTATTGTGAGTGTCCCTCTATGTAACCTGGACAATAAAGGTTTAGTGCTCTGCGTAAATCTTGATGTTAATATGGTAATGTGCTGGAGTATGATATTTGTTTGCCATGTAATGCTTTGGCTATCATTCAGGTTCAGGATGTTAATATGGTAATGTGCTGGAGTATGATGCAGCATCTTTTGCCAACTGTATGATTATGACATTTACTCTACCATGAAAGAATGACACCACTGTTGTTTGCATTGTGGGTTTCATGTTCTGCCTCGCGGCTCCTTTCTCTTTTAAACTATTCAGTCAGAAAATGCTGTTGAAGAAGATCAAACCCAAATGGCAAGTCTGACATGAATTTAGCCGCTAAAGAATTAAACAAATGTATTCTGATATTTGTGAATAGCTATATCAAAGAGAAGAGATTTCCACAACCCATGAAAATAACAATAAACTTTCTGGTTTTGATTGTGTGATGCTAAAAAATTCATAACACAATCAAAACCAGAAAGTTTATTGTTAAATAGCTATATCTTCAAGGTTCACCGTTTCACCTTTGCAGCCATTACTAGTAAATTGATGTTCACATAAATGTTAAATAAAATACTTAATGCATGATCGTACGATGTGAAATTTCAAATTTGGTTAGCTTCTTTACAGGGTCATGAATTTAATGGAACGAGAGCAAAGTTCAAATACTAATCCTAACCCCAAACTTAGTTTTAACTCCAATTCTACTTTAATTTGAACCCTAATCTTAATTATAATTTTTTTAGAATTATAATAATTATTAATATAAAATAGAGATTATATTTAATTATTTTAATTTATTAACTTCTATTAAAACATATAAAATAAAGTTTAACATATAATTGATTAAAAATGTTATAGTTTTTTTTTATTGAAGAGTGCTTGGTAAGTGCGGAGCTATGAATATCTTCAATTATCAAAGCTGAGGTTAGTGAATCTTGGTGGACACAGCAACATCACCATTTAACCAACACACTAAATGGTAAACCCTATTAAAAACTTTATTGTCATTTATATTTCAAAATAATAATTACTATGATAATTATATTAACAATTCCATGGTCCATGAAAGATATAAGATTAATATATATTTTTTAAAATAATTGTATAGGATAATTATAGAATATATATATATTCCAACTTTGCCACTTAATAATTATATAATTTGTTTTTAATAATAATAATTTTGAAAATGTATCTTATTTAAATTAGTTAAATTTATATAATTATAAATCTAATTTAATTGAATTAAAGAATTTAAATAAATATAATTGCATTGTATACATGCACAAATGTGATACAAAGGTGGATACGACATAAAACAACTAGAACTGTTAATATACAAACACAAGATAAATATCAAAGAGAATGTAAAAATGTGAAAGAGAAGATACAGTGTGATATAAAGGTGCATATGCACATTATAGCAACTAGAGATGTTAATGTACAACCACAAGAATGATGAAATGGGTATAAATTGGACAAATCACCAAGACCAACATGTGAATGTAGAAATATGAGATAAAAAGGATATAATGAATGTTTACTTAAGTGATCTTTATCTTATTCAAGGTATATATAAAAATATAAAATGACACCAATATCTCTTGCTATAAAAACTTATAGAAGATTTATGCCTCCCAATAGAAAATTCTACAAAATGTTTACAATATGCTCTAGTATAGACCAATACTACAAACAAATGGCTTGCTCCTCTATTGGCTCCTTGATGTAGCATGATGAACTAGGTTCTTCAAATTTTGAATGACTCTGGTTGACATAGAAGATGAAGGATAAATTTTGAAAAGGAATGCCAAACTAAATAGTTACATTTTAAAGCTAACAATCCTTAGCGGTAGTACTAATAGCTCCTTGATATTTTTACTTTCAATTAAAGAAGAAAAAATAATATGTTGCTTTTTGCTATACCAACAAATAGTGTAAAATCAAAATGAAAGAGTGTAAAATCAAAATGAAAGAGATATGGGGAAGTATAAGATAACATTTCCACTTTTTAGCTAAAAAAGTATTTTTTATAAAAAACAAAGTTTGTCATGCTTGGAGTAAAAATTTAGAGCACTAATGTATAAAGTCTTAAGAAGTCCACTAATATGAAATGTAGGATTTTGAGTAAGTATTTTTATTAAAAATTGAAGTTTGTCATGCTTGGAGTAAAAATTTGGTGCACTTAGCTATAAAATCTTAAGAAAGTCCACTACTATGAAATGTAGGGTCTAGTTTTCAAATATGTAATTTATTCTATATCCTATTATACAAGTATTTTTTTCCATTCTTGTTACGTAATAGTAAAATTTGATGGAGATATTTTTTATACTTTTTTTCTAAATATTTTTTCATTAGTTTTATTTGCTATTTTAAAAACACCCTGCACATGACAAATATAATTTGCATTAAAGTATTCTTAAAATATTATTTATCTTGTAAAAAATGATATATAGATTGATGTCATAATTAAAAAAACAAATTACTAATACCTGACATTTCAAGTTTGTCAACCATTTTCTTCATCTATTATTTGATAAATAGAAAAAAGTCTAATTATTAAATATATATTTAAAAATTAGACATTGTAATTTATAATAGGTTTTAATTTTATAAAAAAAGACTTAAAAAAACAGCCATCAACAGTATTGTTAAAGTCAATTTTTTAATCTTGTTGACATAGTCTTGTATTTGCAGGTTCAAGACGAAGCATTAGGTTGTTGTCTTTGCCAAGCCTAAAACCAGGGAAAACATAGGTTGAGAGTTCCAAACTTTTTGGAACAGGGAACCATTTTAAAACTAGTACTTATTCTAAGAAAATGAACAAGTATTGGGTATCTATTTTAAACCGTTTGTCTATTAAAAAATACAACACACACCCATTTCTTAAATATTCACTATTTGTCTATTTTTAGTAAAATTTATTATTTATGCATGTACGGATCAACAATAATATTTTTTTATATTTTGTTAAGGCATCTTCTATATTCTCTTGGCAAGTAATATTATATTCAATTTTCAAAGAGATTAAATCATAGAACCATTTTGAAATGGAATCAAGTACATAGTCTATTTTGAAGAGGAATCAAATAAAATGATTTTTGTAAGCTTTCACATCTACTTGTATTTTAAAATTTATTAAACAAAGAATCTACATCTACTTGTACTTGGAAAACTTCAAGAGTTATCAATCTAAAAATAGATCAAATATCACAACGGTTTGGTAGTTATATGATCAAAACAATGTAGTTAAAAAAGAAGCTCACAAAATTTTAAGAAATTGAAGTAGATAGAGAGGAGTTAAAATCATAAAGAGATAGAAGAACAAAGATTCCAAAAACTAAGAATATTGAAGCTCTGAGTTTGATGACTATTGAAGAATATGCCCTATGTAGATGACACAATTGTAGAATTGGTGAATGTAGAATATTGCAACAATATGAAAAAGGTGATTATAGAAATTAATTTGCGTATGTCTTCAAGCCCATATTTTAATGATTCTAAAATTAGTTATTTAAACAAAGCTGAATATAACAATGATGAGCTCGAATTTAGTATATAAAACATGAAAATGATAAATGAAAAGGAAATCTCTTGTATAATCGATATTAGTGTGCATATTATTTATTATATCATTGTTAACTTAGGTGGTTTGATTAGATGGTTTGTGGTAGTTAGTCAGTTTCTTTTGTTCAACCAAATTATCTTTGTTGCTCATTGTTGTTGCTTGTAATCAATACTATAGGGGAAGAGCACCAACTACAAACCATGTCTCAATTATCACACACAAGATTTTGCAAATTAAAAGCCTACTAGAAAATCATCCATGAGCCAATAGCCAACCATTTTTTGGGAATTTTTTTGTAATTAAATCAATTTGTGCAAGTTTATGGGTACTCATAGTACACAATTATTGGGGCATATTTGCAAAAGTATTGGATCAATTGTGCGATTCTTTTGGTTGTCAAAGCAAATGGGCAATGAGACAAAAGAAAATATGTTTCAGACGACACTTTGAAATGACCACTTTTTGACCTTGTATGTATAGGTAGTGGATCCCACAATGGTCGTTTTGACTACCTAAAAGCCAATACAATATCTATAAGCAGTTAAGTCACATACAAAGACAACAGAAAAAATCGTCAAAATCTAATGAACCTTTTAAAATCCATTAATATACAAAGTTAGCTAAAATGACCCTATGGTACTTAAATTTCTCAATTTATGCTCTCTCAATATGGTATCTGATTTCACAACGTTCATGTGCTTATGACAAACGCTGGAAATGTGTGGCTTTAGAATTGAAAAGATGACATATGCATGTGCAATAGAATAAGGAGGTGATTTATTAGTCAAATTGGCAGAGAAGAGTTGACGTTGGTCACGAATAAGGAGTCCTTGTCGAGCACTAGGAGTTCATGGACTGCAAGGCAAATCGTTACTGCACGAGGCATTGAAATGCTATTGAATGACATGAAACTTTGTGGAAAAGACATTAAATTTATACATGAAGGCCATCTAATATTGCCTGGCATGGAGATTGGAGCCATCATGTGAAAAATGGAGCGATGTAGTAAAAGTTCTAATTGAATATATTTGCATTAAAATCTGACATTTGTTGCTAAGTAATGCAGATTATTAACTTCATGATGGGCGGGAGACAGGTACTTTTTAAAGAGTTTTTTTGGTTTATATTCATCAAATGTAGTTATAAACATTTAAAGGCTATATAATCGTGATTTTTTTATTATTTGGGATTACTTTTTCATATTTTTTAAAGTTATTAGAAGTTTGGTAAAACTCTCAAGGAGTTATAAGAGTTGTAAGTGTGGTAAGGATCTTTAAAATTTTATAAATAATTAATAATGCATCTAAATTCATGTTATTTCACTCTCAACATTTGAAAGGAGACAATTATGTTGCTTGAAAGACAACTTTGAATTCAATTGGGATGTGACAATCTTTGGGATATAGTCTCCAAACACATCACCAGACCTCCAAATGTCGGTCCAAACAAAACTGGATTTGACAAAGGCCAATCAAAAGATTAATTATCCATTTTTTGAAGTTTTAGATGAAGTTCAAATTCATATTAGAACAACCACCACTGCAAAACATGTTTGGGATCGTCTTAAAACACTCTATGAGGCCAAAAGTCAGAGTCAAACTTTCCACTTGCAATGACAATTACATTTCCTTCAAATGCAACTTGAGGAGAAATCAGAGAAATTTCTTCCAAGAATAAAAAAGATTAGGACATTACTACAAACATTAGGGGAAGAAATCACAACTGACTCTCTTGTATCCATACTTGTAGAGAACTATCCCCATCATTTCACATGTTTGTCACTTATCTCAATGTGGTAAGTACAAAACCATTATTTCAGTAGCTAGTAAACTTGCTTCAACAAGAAGCAACAATCCATGGGGAGACATTAAACTCCCAAGACAGTCAAGTCCTAACAACAAAGCATAATGGAAAACAACTTGAATGTTGTAGAGCTAGATCGAGATCATCAAATCAAGAAAAATATTCCAAGAAAAAGAAATGTTTCATTTGCGGAAGACAGGAACATGATATCAAGGACTATTGGTATAATTCCTATGCCAATAGTGAATCCAATTATAGAAATCCACATAAGTTTTCTTAGGGAAACAATAAGAAGAAACTCCAATGACAAAAAGGTAAGGAAGTTAAGTAGTGGAACAACTTCCTACACTAATCGTAAAGGGAGAATAATGTAAAAAAATTCTTATATCTCTTTCACACTTACAAAAACTTAATAGAAAAAACATAAATACCATTCATACCACAACACACAAATTTATGTGGGAAAACCCTTTCAGGAGAAAACCCCACACTCTAAAAGCAACCCAATATATTATTCAACGACCAATACCATATTACAATATACTTGTAGAGCAAGCTTCTCTCAAGAGTATCACCGACCAGGGATCTAGAGGTAACTTGAAAGCTAAAAGACTCTTACACAAAATTTCCATCTCACACACCTACTATATAAGAGATACAATACAAGAAACTGTCAAACTATATTACAAAACCATGGGCTAAAACCACCCCAAAAAGAGGTGCCCATCTTATCTCCAATCAAAGATTCCAGACTATGCTGTGTAAATACACACACTAACACATGTAACTCCCATTTACAACTCATTTACATGTATGACACATTTTTTACATTTCCTGATTTAGGAGACCCAACTTCTGGAGGCCATAACTTTTGAAACGTGTATTCGATTTTCTACTATAACCACTTTTCGGAAACCTCTTGAAGTGCTCTACAACTGGTGCACCATAGTGACATCCTTGATGAGTTTTGACCCCTTTCGGAGCCTTTCAGGCCTTCAAATTTGAGCTTAAAGTTTTCGTACGACCTTGTCAAAAAACCAAAAAAATCAATATCTTCAAAACCAAACACGATCTTGCCAGAAAACTTTACCAGCATGCTTATATATCCAAAATCAACCTCCGAAGAAGAAATTGGAAAACTTTCATGCTCAAATGAAAGACTTACTAAAAGTAGTTGTCATATGTAATTGCAAGGTTGAGACACATTTTCCCAACAATGTCCCACTTGTCAAACACCTTGCAAGAAAGAGAAAAGTTAGTATCTACACCATCATTTAATTATTGGGGGTCGCGAGGCCCATAGACTCTAAACACCATATGAACTTCTATGTGCTCACAACCTTTTTTTAACAAATTTGTAACATTCATCAAAATCTAACTTAACCAACATCACCCTTCCATCCTCAACCATATCTCTGAAAAAATGATACTGAACATTAATGTGCTTGGTTCTGGCATGAAAAGTCATGTTCTTCACTAGGTAAATCACACTTTGATTGTCACAATAAACTGTTACTGCTCCTTGTTTTATTCCAATGTTTGAACACATTCTCTTAAGCCAAATGACTTCTTTACAAGCATTAATAGATGACATATACTTTGATTAAGTAGTGGAAAAAGCAACCACAACATGACGCTTACTCATCCAACTAATTGCACTGCAAAATAATATAAACACACACACTCCGATAGATCTTTTGTGATCAATATCACCTGAACAATATGCATCCACAAAATTGAAAATATCTAGGGAAATGTAGTCTCCTATCATATTACCATGATATAAAAAATAATACTCTAAGGTGCCCTTCAAATATCTGAAGACTCTTTTGACTGCATCCCAATGAACTCCACCAGGATTAGACATATATCTGGAATGGACTCCCACTTCTTTGGCAACGTGTGATCTAGTACAAACCATAACATACATAAAACTTCCAACCACACTCTAGTAAGGCACTCTTCTTATTTCTTTGATCTATGATGGAGATGTAGGATAATCTTAAATAGATAATTTTGTTTCAACTGTAAAAGGAACACATAATGGTCTACAATCTTGCATGTTGAACCTATATAAATTTGAGTTCAGATACTTACGTAGGCCTATCCATAGCTTTTTGTTCACTCTATCATTTTTAATTCCCATCTAAGGAATGTGTTTAACTGCACCAAGGTCTTTCATTTCAAATTTAGCAGCAAGATACGAATTCAGTTCTACAATCATAACTTTCACTTTACCAATGAATAACATATAATGCAATGTACAAGAAATGACCACCATCAGATTTATAATAGACATGACGATCTGATTTAGAACCTTTAAAACCCAAACTCAACACATATGTATCAAATTTATGGTACCACATCCTAGGACTCTTCTTAAGGCCATACAAAAATTTCTTCAAATTTTAAACCAAATTACTTTTACCTTTTACCACGTAGTGCTCTGGATATGTCATGTAAATATCCTCCTCCAAATCACCATGAAAGAAAATAGATTTCACATCCATTTTCTCAACTTCTAAATCATACAAAACAACAATAGAAAGCAACAATCCAATGGATGCCATTTTTGCAAGAGGAGAGAACATCTTAGCATAATGAACTCCCTCAACCTGAGAGTATCCTTTTGCAACCAGCCTTACTTTATACTTCTCAATGCTTCCATCTGAACCAACCTTTTTCTTGAAGACCCATTTGACATCAACAAGTTTTTGTCCTTCAAGCAATGGTACAAGATCTCACATATCATTCTTTTTCAAATTTTCCATTTCTTGATCCATATCAATCTTCTAGGATTCTGCATCATTCATACCTAGTGCCTCTTCTACAGATATAGGTTCATCAACACTAGCATTCAAAGAAAAAATACATCTCTAGTCATAAGGAAAATACCTTTTAGGTGGTTGTCTCTTCGTTGTAGACCTTCAAACAAGCTGAGTTGGAGGTTCTTCCTCCCCTTTCGAAGACTCAGAGCTAGATGATCTCTTTTCAACTTCTTGTCTATCTAGGGGTCTCGATTCAAATTTCTCTTGTGTAGAAGGTAGTTGAATAACATCTTCCTTTTAGTTTGGTGAGGATGCAATGTAATAGAAGAAGACTTAGTTTCTATAAAACAACACTTCTACTCTGAATTACCTTCTGCACAACAGGATCCCAAAGCTTGTATCCTTCAACACCATGATTGTAGTTGATGAAGATACATTTCACAACCTTGTTCTCCAACTTTGTTTATTTCTCCTTTGGTACATATGTATATGCCTGACAACTAAGATCTCTAAGATGTCTCAATGAAGTCTTATGACCCGACCATGCTTCCATAGGTATTTTATCAACAAGAGTTGATTTAAGATACATATTAATCAGGTAGTAAGCAATGGTAATAACTTCATCCCAAAACCTTTTTTGAAGGCCAATACCACTCAACATACTCCTAGCCTTCTCCATCAACATCATGTTCTTCCTTTCTACAACTTCATTCTGCTATGGAGAATGCAGAATTTTCTTCTGCCTATGAATGCCACAATCATTACAAAATCTATCAAAATCATTAGAGAAAAATTCACTTTCGTTATCAGTTCTCAAACATTTTATTTTCCTTCTAGTCTACAATTCAACCATTGCTTTAAATTCTTTAAATCGATTAAAAACATCATATTTACTTTTTATAAAATATACCCGTGTCTTTCTACTAGAATCATCAATAATTGAAACATAATATGTAGATTTTCCAATAGAAGGAAAATATATATGACCAAACACATCAGAATGAAAAAGATCCAACACACCACAAGATTTATGAGAACTCGAGTAAAACAAAACACAATTTTGTTTTCTATAAATGCAATGCTCATAGAAATCAAAAGCAAGATTACAATCATTCAAACCTTCAACAATGTTTTTGTTTTTCAATGTCCTAAGACCCTTCTCTCTAATGTGGCCAAGTCTCTAGTGCCATAACATAGTCTTATTTGTAATTAACTTTGATTCAAAATAAAAAGAACCCTTAGGTTTGCAAAATCCATTACCATATGTTATGGGTGAAACCCTCACCTTTTTGAACGAATTATCCACAATTTTTTTCTTCACATAAGTACTATTACACTCACCAGTGTTTGCATCTAGCTTATACAAAGTGCCAATTCTGACACCTTTAGCAACCACCATAACACCTCTCACCATTTTTCATCTTGCATTAGAAATAACTACCTGCATACCTGAATCTATTAGTTTTCTCACAAATAATCTATTCAAGACACAATTAATATTTCTTATTCTACCATCAGGAAACCTGATTTTTAAATTTACCATGACCAACAATATTTAAATGAGAATTATCACTAAATTACACCTTACCTCCATCAAATTCTTCATATTGAGAAAACTAATCTCTATTTGAGGTCATATGAAAAGATGCACATGAGTCAATCAATTAACCATGCATCATCGCATGCATGAGTGGCCAAAGTTGCAATGAACCTATCACCATCTCCCTTCTCAAACTTAGAGTCAAAATTGAATTTCTTGTTTTCTTTTTCTTCTCTTCTTTGAGGTCCTTACAGACATTTCCAGGCTTAGCACAATTGCAACAACTAACTTTTTACTTTCTAGGAGATTTGAATACCCCTCTGGATTTGGATTTGCTACACTTCTCATTCTTCTTTCCTTTTTCCTTAGGCCTTCCACGGGCAACTTAAGGTTCCTTAGATCAGATAGATACCTTCCTCCTCACCTCTTTAGAAAGAAAGGAACCCCATACTGAATCTACCATCCTCAAAATAACAGAAGTACTGCCAATGACCATAACAAGCTAACATGATGAATCAAACAAAGGACAAAGCAATATCTCACATTGATCTTCCTCATCCATCGTGACACCAAAAAATGCCAACTGAGCCTCTAACATATTGAATGATTCTTGGTGGTCTATAATTTGTCTTCCCTCCTCAATTCTTAAGGAATATAGCTTCTTTCTCAAGAAAATATTTTTTTCTAAAGATTTTTCCTAATACATTTCACCAAGCTTCTTCCACAGGCTCTTTGTAGAGGACTTTTCATAGATATTGATATAATAAAATGTGTAATTCACCATCAGATTAGACCCTTATCTGTAAGGTCCATAATAACATATTTAGCAGCCTCATCTGAATATGTAGGTTTCATGACAACCTCATCAATAGCCTCCCATAGATCTTGATCTATTAGAAATCCTCCATCTTTGGCTTACACATTTCAAAATTATTTCCAGAAAATTTCTCCACCTCTAGTCTCCCTGATGAACTACCCTTCTGAAATTTCTGCAAATGATCACAAAGTACATTGTACACAAGATCCCACTCAAATATGGATTAGCTCAAAAAACCCAACAACCCACAACTTAGACCAAAGGTGATCAGGATTTGATACCACTTGTAAGGAAGTTAAGTAGTGGAACAACTTCCTAAACTAACCCTAAGGGGATAATAATGTAAAACATATCTCAGATCTTTTTCACTGTTACATAAACTTAACATAATAAAATAAATAACATTCATAACATAACACACAAATTTACGTGGGGAAATCCCTTTCAGTAGAAAAACCCCACTCCAAAAGCAACCCAATATATTATTCATCAATCAATAACAGATTACAATATACTTGCAAAGAAAGCTTCTCTCAAGAGTGTCATCGAATAGAGATCCAAAGGTAACTTGAAATCTATAAGAATCTTACAAAAAAACTCCATCTCACGTACCTACTATATATGAGATACAATACAAGAAATCATCAAATGACATTACAAAACCATGGTCTAAAACCCCCCCAAAAAGAGACACCCATCATATCTCCTATCAAAGATTCCCTATGACATGTCAATACACATATCAACAGGTTTAACTCCCCATTACACCTCATTTACATGTTTGACATATTTTTACATTTCCTATTTTAGGAGACTCAAGTTCCAAAGGCCATAACTTTGAACCGCGAATCTGATTTTCTATTATAACTACTTTTTAGAAACCCATTGAAGCACTATACAACTGGGACAACATAGAGTAGTCCCTAATGAGCTTTGGACCCTTTTGGATCCTCTAAGGCCTTAAAAATTGAGTTTGAAGTTTGCACACGATCCCGTAAAACCAAAAAATTACTATCTTCAAAACCAGACATGATCTTGCCAAAAAATTTAACGACAGGCCTATGTATCCAAAATGAACCTTGAGAGAAGAAATTGGAAAAAATTGTGTTCAAATAAAAGACCTAGTAAAAATAGCTATCGTAGGTAACTGCAAGGTTGAGACACATTTTCCAAACAATCTCCCACTTGTAAAACACCTTGCAAGAAAGAGTAAATGAAGTATCTACACCATAAGTTAATTGCTAGGGGTCATGAGGCCCATGGAATTTGAACACCATCTAAACTTCTCTGTGCTCACAACCTTTGTTATCAAATCTACAACATTCATCAAAGTCTCTACCTTAACCAACTTCACCCTTCCATCCTCAACCATATCTACAACAAAATGATACTAAACATCAATGTGCTTGGTTGTGGCGTGAAAATTTGGCTTCTTTGTTAGGAAGATCACACACTGACTGTTACAATACACTATTTATTCTCCTTTCTTTATTCCAATGTCTAAAAACACAATATAAAATTAAATGACTTATTTAAAAGCACGAGTAGCTCCCATATACTCTCATTCAATAGTGGAAAAACCAACCACAACCTTTCACTTACTCATCCAACAAATTGCACCGCCAAATAATGTAAACACATAAGTACTATTGGATCTCCTGGGATCCGTATTACTTGCCCTATATTTATCCACATAACCGTGAATATCAAGGGAAATTTCATTTCCTATTGTATTTCCATGATAACACAAAGAATACTCTGAGGTACTCTTCAAATATTCAAAGACTCTTTTGATTGCATCCCAATGAACTCTTCTAGTATTAGACATATATCTGGAAAGAACTCCCATTGCTTGGGAAAGGTCTGGTCTAGTACAGACCGTAGCATACTTCAAACTTCAAACTACACTTTGTTAAGTTACTTTTCTCATGTTTTCTATCTTTGATGAAGATGTAGAATATTCTGATATAGATAATTTTATTCCAACTGTAAAATGAACACATAATGGTCTACAATCTTGTATGTTGAAGCTCTGTAAAACTTAGCTCACATACTTACTCTAGCCTAGCCATAGATTTCTGTTCACTCTATCTCTTTAAATTTCCATCCCAAGAATGTGTTAATTTGCACCAAGGTCTTTCATTTCAAATTTAGTAGCAAGCTGAGACTTCATTTATACAATCATAACTTTCCCTTTACCGATGAATAACATATGATCAACATATAGTGCAATGTACAAGAAATGACCACCATTAAATTTATAATAAGCACAGTGATCTAATTTAGAACGCTAAAAAACTAAAATAAACTCATATATATATCAAATTTATGGTACCACATCCTCAGATCCTACTTGAGTCCATACAAAGTTTTCTTCAATTTTCAAACCAAATTGATTTTACCTTTTACAACAAAGTGCTCTGGTTGTGTCATGTAAATATCCTCCTTCGAATCACCATGAACAAAAATAATTTTGACATTCATTTTATCAACCTCTAAATCATATGCAAAAAAAATAGAAGCTAAAAATCTAATGGATATAATTTTTTCAATATGAGAGAATATATCAACATAATCAAATGCCTCAACCTGAGAGTAACCTTTTGCAACCAACAATGGTTTATACTTCTAAATGCTTCCATCTAAACCAATATTTTTCTTGAACACCCATTTGTAATCAACATCTTTTTGTCCTTTAGGAAATGGTACAAGATCCCATGTATAATTCTTTTTCAAAGCTTTCATTTCTTCATCCATAGAAATATTCTATCATTCATACCTAATGTCTCTTCTGCAGATTTAGGTTCATCAACACTAGTATTCAAAGTAAAAACACATCTTTAGTCATTAGGAGAAAACCTTTCATGTGGGTTTCTTTGCCTTGTATACCTAAGGACATGTTGAGTTAAAGGTTATTCCTCCTCTTCTAAAGATTCAAAGCTAGATGAGCTCTCAACTTCTTGTATATCATGGGTATCGATTCAATTTTCTCAGGCATAAAAGGTAGTTGAATATTATCTCCCTTTTTAGTTTATTCAGGCTGCAATTTAATAGAAGGTTTCTCTAAAAATAACACTTCTAATATGAATTACCTATTGTGCAATAGGATCCCAAAGCTTGTATCCTTTCGCACCATGACTGTAGCCAATGCAGATACTTTTCACAACCTTGTTCTCCAACTTTGTTCTCTTCTCCTATGGCACATATGCATATGCCTTGTAGTAAAAAACTTTAAGATGTCTCAGAGAAGGATTATGACCCAATCATGATTCTATATGCATTTTATCAACAAGAGTTGATGTAGAAGACATGTCTGAAAACTTCAACCCAAAACCTTTGTTCAAGGCCAACACCACTCAACATACTCCTAGCCTTCTGCATCAAAATCATGTTCATCCTTTCCACAAATCCATTATTCTATGGAGAATATAGAGTTTTCTTTTGCCTATGAATGCCACAATCTTTATAGAATCTGTCAAAATCATTAGATAAAAAGTCATTTCCATTATAGAGTTGTCTTTTTCCAATGAATGCCACAATATTTATAGAATCTATCAAAATCATTGGAGAAAAATTCATTTCCATTATCAGTTCTCAAATATTTTATTTTCCTTCTAGTCTACAATTCAACCATTTCTTTAAATTCTTTAAATCGACTAAAAAAATCATATTTACTCTTTATGAAATATATCCATGTCCTTCATCTATAATAATAAATAAATGAAACATAATATGTAGATTTTCCAATGGAAGGAACATCTAAAGGACCAAACCCATCATAATGAACAAGATCCAACACACTACAAGATTTATAAGAACTTGAGTAAAACATAACACTGTTTTGTTTTCCATAGATTCAATGCTCACATAAATCAAAGTCAAGATTACAATATTTCAAACCTTCAACAAGGTTTTTATTTTTTAAGGTCCTAAGACCCATCTCTCCAATGTGGCCAAGTATCTGGTGCTATAAAATAGTCTTATCTATAGGAGACTTCGATTCAAAATAAAAATAACCCTTAGGTACCCAAAATCCATTACCATCTATTGTAGGTGAAACCCTCATCTTTTCTAACAAAGTATCCATAGATTTTATCTTCACAGAAGTACTATTACACTCAACAATGTATGCATCCAACCTATACAAAGTGCCAATTATGACACTTGTAGTAACCACCATAACACCTCTCACCATTTTGCATCCTGCATCAGAAAAGACTACCTACATACACGAATCTAGCAGTTCCCTCACAGAACAATTTTTTTCTTATACCAGGGAGATACAATACACTTTTAATATTTCTTATTCTACTATCAGGAAACTTGATTTTTACTTTATGCTGACCAAATTTATTTAAATGATCCCAAGTACACCTTACCTCTAAATTATTCATATTTATAAAACCAATCTCTATTAGAGGTTATATGAAAAGATGCATTGAGTCAATCGACCATGCATCATCGCATGAATGAGTGGCCAAAGCTGCAATGAACACATCATCACTATCTTCCTTCTCAGACTTGGAATCATAATTAAATTTCTTCCTTTTATTTTTCTTCTCTTCTTTGAAGTTCTTACAAATGTCTCCAGGCTTACCACAATTCCAACAAATAACTTTTGAATTTCCACAAGATTTGGATCTCCCTCTGGATTTGGATCTACCATGTTTATCATTCTTCTTGCCTTTTTTCCTTAGGTCTTCCATGGGGAACTAGGTCATCCTTGGCACTAATAGATACCTTCCTCCCCATCTCTTAAGAAAGTAAAGAACCCACCACATCTTCCATCCATAAAATGATAGGAGTACTACCAATGGCCATAATAAGTGAATCCCCTGAATCAGGTAAAGAAAAAAGCACGATCTGATATTTCTCTTCATCATCCATCTTAACACCAACATATGCCAATTGAGCCACCAACATATTGAATGATACTAGGTGGTCTTTGATTTTTCCACCCTACTCCATTCTCAAGGGATATAGCTTCTTCCTCAAGAAAATCTTATTTGTAAAATATTTGGCTTGATACATTTCACCAAGCTTCTTCCACAAGATCTTTGAAGATGACTCTTCATGGACATTGATTAAAATAGAATATACAAGGCACAATCTGATTATGCCCTTGGATTTACAGTCCACAACAACATAGATAGCAGTCTCATATGGATCTATATAGGTTTCATTATAAGCTCTTCAATAGCCTCCCACATATATTGATTTATTAGCAGATTCTCCATCTTTAGCTTCCACATTTCAAAATTATTTCTAGAAAATTTCTCTGCCTCTATTATCCCTTAAGAACTATCCATCTAAAGTTCATGCAAAAAGATCTCAAAGTACCTTCTATACAAGATCTCACTCAAATTTGGATTAGCTCAAAAAAACCACAACTGAAACCAAAGGTGGCCAGGATCTGATATGATTTGTAATGAATTTAAGTAACATAACAACTTCCTACACTAGCCCTAAGGAGAGAATAATGTAAAAAATTTCTCAAATCTTTTTCATAGTTACATAAAATTATTAAAAATAACATTCATACCACAACACAAAGATTTACATGGGGAAAACCCTTTCGAAAGAAAAACCCCACACTCCAAATGTAGCCCAATATATTATTCAACAATCAATAACATATTACAATATAATTGCAGATAAAGCTTCTCTTAGGAGTATCCTCGACCAGAGATCTATAGGTAACTCAAAATCTATAGGAATCTTACACAAAACCTCCTTCTCACACACCTACTTTATAGGATATATAATACAAGAAACCTTCAAACGGTTGTTAGGATGTGTTGTTTTTTATTATCATTAATGTATTTAATTAATGTCAACATATTATGGTTGATTGGATAAGGTTCATTTTGATGCTTTGGTGCTCCAAAATTAGTGTTCTCTGATGTTGTACTACATTGATCTATCTTTGGAACTGTTTATTTTGGTCACATTCCTGTTATAATGTATTGTTCTACATCTTTTTGGGTCTGGATCGATCTGGATATTGGGGATCATATTTAAGCAAGATAGTATGCATTTCTACGTGTAAATTCTATTTTTGGCACCCGATATCATGGTGATGAGTAATGTGTTGTTTGTGTGAGGATTTTTTGGCATGGTCCATATTTCATTCCTTCCCACTGCGGGAATGTCTTGTGGTGAGCTATTTCAAATTGTAATTGGTTGACTTTGAAGATTAAAAAATTAATATTGTGCTTGGTACTCGACATGGATTGATATGGAAACTTGAAATGATATATGGAAAGGATGAATATGTTAAATATGTATGTATCCAAGAAATATGAACCTCAAAATACAAATTAAAATATTGTGAAGTATGTGAAAGTATGAAACCAGAGACAACAGATTGGAGAATTCTTTTGTGTTGCAATTGGCAATAGTTATTTCAGTGGTGGATTTGTTTTTCATTTTTTCATTTTTTGGCAATGAGTTGTCTTTCAACTTTGATAGTTGGTTTTATATTTAAGAAGTTATCCCTACCAATAGTGAGCCTACTGACAATGAGCCTACTCGTAGTGAGCATCTTGGCAGTGAGCCTCCATTGTAAAAATCACCTTAGCCAGTGTTTCATATTTGAGAATTGGCATTTTTTCATGTTTTTTCCCATCTTGAGTTTTGCACGTAAATCAAGTGTTTTTTGTGCATGGTGTTTTTATGTAATTTCATGTTCATATGTTTTTTTATCTATCTGATTGATTTAAATTACTCCAGATTTTAAATATAAGAAAAATAATTTAGAATAACTAATTCACCCCCTCCTCTTAGTTATCCAGACTATTCAACAATGGGTATAAAAGCGTTGGTTCCTTGAAGGTGAGCTTAACCTATTGAGGTAGATCCAATGGTGCACAAGGTGTCAATCCCTATATTTGATGGATCCGACTATAGTTTCTGGAAAGTATAGATGAAAGGTTATATAATTTCCCTGAGCTACACTGCTTGGAAAGTTGTTGAGACAATATATTATATCAAAAAATAGTCCTACTACTTCAAATGAGATTTAAGCCTATGAAGAAAATAAAAAAGAAAGGTAATACCATCTTTAATTCTTTATCAAATACTAGGTTAACAAAATGTATTTCATTGAACACCACTTATCAAGTTTGGAAAAAGTTGAAAGAGATCTTTGAACGAAATGAGAGTTAAAAATTATCAAAGAAGTTGACCGCTAAGCGTAAATATGAAAATTTGAGAATGGAAGAGGGTGAAGATATAGCAAGCTATTTTCAGAGAGTTGAACGTGCAGTAATGAAGTCAAAAATAAAAGTGGCACTCTGACAAATGAAGATGTTTAGAAGAAAATTTTGATGACTTTATCAGAGAGTTACAACGATAAGATCTCATCTATTGAAGAAGTTTATGATCCAAATAAATTGATAAGAGAGTGAATCTTTCGTACTATGCCTACTTTTGAGTTGAGGAAATTTGAAAAGGAAAAGGAGAAAATTGAGACATCCTTTAACGGAAAAAAGATATAAGATGATCCAAATAGTGAAAGTTTAGATGAGTTGGAAGTGAATTTCACAAGGAAGATAAAGAAACGTACTAACAAATACAAAGGTATGTTACCTATTAAATGTTTTAGATGTGGAAAGATTAGTCATATAGAAACTAGGTGTCCAAAAAAAGGAACAAAAAAAAAGCTCAAAACATTCAACAAAAATGACTATTATGTTAATGAAAAAGCCAATATAAAAGATGACGAATCATATCAAGAAGATTGTTTGTTTTTGGTAGAGAAAGATGAACCTATATTTGATATATCTAACATTATTCCATGATCTAATGGTCACACTAAGAATGAATTGTATATTAGAAGAAATAGATATGAATGTTTGATTGATAGTGGATGTTCAAATCATATGAATAGTGATAAAAGTAAGTTGTGAAACTTGAGTATTATGATGGAGGTCTTGTTAGATTTGGTGATGATCAAATGACACAGATTGTTGCAATTGGTTCTATTTATTTTGATGGAAAACATAACAATGAGAATGTTTACTATGTAAAGGGTTTATATCACAATATTTTAAGTGTTGGACTAATGTGCAAAAATAGTTATCATGTTTTTATTTCAAGACGATGGTTGCAAGACCTGGAAGAATTTCAGAACTATTATTGCAGTTGGAAGGATAGGTGGAAATATTTATCAACTAGAAGGTGAGAAAATGTTCTTATTATCTCAGTCTGATGATAGTTGGCTTTGGCACCAGAGGATGCATCACATTAACTTCAATAATTAAACGCATAGGTAATGAATCCCATAGTGTTCATCTTTACTACCTAAAAGCCAGAACAATATCTATAAACAATTAAGTCGCATACAAAGACAATAGAAAAATTGTCAAAATCTGATGTACCTTTTAAAATCTATTAATATACAAAGTTATCTAAAATGACCATATGGTACTTGGATATCTCATTTTGTGCTCTCAATATAGTATCTGATTATATAACATTTATGTGCTTATGACATGCGTTGGAAATGTGTGCTTTTAGAATTAAAAAGATGACATATGCATGTGCAATAGAATAAGGAGGTGATTTATTAGTCAAATTGGCAGAGAAGAGTTGATGTTGGTCACGAATATTGACGCATTGTTTGGCTTTGAATAGATGAGAAATAGGAGGGTGTCCAAAAAGTTTGCGATTAGAAGTCCTTGTCGAGCACTAGGAGTTCATGGAGTGCAAGGTGAATCAATTCTGCACGAGACATTGAAATGCTATTGAATGACATGACACTTTGTGGAAAAGGCATTAAATCTATATATGAAGGCCATTTAATATTTCCTGGCATGGAGATTGGAGCCATCATGTGAAAAATGGAGCGATGTAGTAAAAATTATGATTGAATATATTTGCATTGAAATTTGACATTTGTTGATAAGTAATGCAGATTATTAACTTCATGATGGGAGGGAGACTATAAGAGGTACTTTTAAAAGAGTTTTTATGGTTTATATTCATCAAATGTAGTTATAAACATTTAAAGGCTATATAATTGTGATTATTATTATTTATTTGGGATTACTTTTTTTTATCAAAAGGTTAATTATCCTTTTTTTGGAGTTTTAGATGAAGTTCAAATTCATATTATAACAAACACCACTGCAAAATATGTTTGGGATCATCTTAAAACACTCTAAGGACAAAAGTCAGATTCAAACCAACCACTTGCAACATAAATTACATTTCCTTCAAATGCAACATGAGGAGAAATCAAAGAAATTTCTTCTAAGAATAGCAAAGATTAGAAAAATTCTACAAGCATTAGGGGAAGAAATCACAACTGACTCTCTTGTTTCCATACTTGTAGAGAACTATCCCCATCATTTTATGTGTTTTTCACTTATCTCAATGTGGTAAGTACAAAAAATTATTTCAGTAGCTAGTAAACTTGCTTCAACAAGAAGCAACAATCCATGGGGAGACATTAAACTCCTAAGAAAATCAATCCCTAGAAAAAAAGCATAAGGGAAAATAACTTGAATGTTGTAGACCTATATCGAGATCATCAAATCAAGAAAAATATTCCAAGAAAAAGAAATGTCTCATTTGTCGAAGAAAGGAACATGATATCAAAGAATATTGGTATAATTCCTATGCCAATAGTGAATCCAATTATAGAAAGCCACATAATTTTTCTTATGGAAACAATAAGAAGAAACTCAAATGACAAAAATTTAAGGAAGTTAAGCAGAAAAACAAATTCCTACACAAATCCTAAAGGGAGAATAATGTAAAAAAATCTTATATATCTTTCATAGTTATAGAAACTTAACAAAAAAACATAAATAACATTCATATCACAACACAAAGATTTATGTGGGAAAACCCTTTCGAGAGAAAAACCCCACACTCCAAAAGAAACCCAATATATTATTTAGCAACCAATAACATATTATAATATACTTGTAGAGAAAGCTTCTCTCAAGAGTACCACCGACCAGAGATCTAGAGGTAACTCAAAAGCTAAAATACTCTTACACAAAACTTTCATCTCACACACCTACTATATAAGAGATACAATACAATAATCTATCAAACTATATTACAAAACCATGGGCTAAAACCACCCCAAAAAGAGGTACCCATCTTATCTCCAATTATAGATTTGAGACTATGATGTGTTAATACATACACCAACACATGCAACTCTCATTTACATGTTTGACACATTTTTACATTTCCTTTTTTAGGAGACCCACCTTCTAGAGGCTATAACTTTTGAAATGTGTATTCAATTTTCTACTATAACCACTTTTTGGAAACCTCTTGAAGCGCTCTATAGGTGGGACACCATAGCAGCATCCCTGATGAGTTTTGACCACTTTTAGAGGTTTTCATGCCTTCATATTTGTGTTTGAATTTTTTGCACGACCCTGTCAAAAAACCAAACTAAATTAATATCTTCAAAACCATACATGATCTTATCAGAAAACTTTACCAACATGCTTATGTATCCAAAATCAACCTCCAAAGAAGAAATTTGAAAGCTTCTGTGCTCAAATGAAAGACTTAATAAAAATAGTTGTTGTATGTAATTGCAAGGTTTAAACATATTTTACCAACAATCTCCCACTTGTCAAACACCTTGCAAGAAAGAGAAAAGGGAGTATCTACACCATCTTTAATTTATTGTTGGGGGTCGTGAGGCCCATAGACTCTGAACACCATTTGAACTTCTCTGTGCTCACAACCTTTTTTAAAAAATTTGCAAAATTCATCAAAGTATCTACCTTAACCAGCATTACCCTGCCATCCTCAACCATATCTCTGACAAAATGATAATGAACATTGATGTGCTTGGTTATGGCATGAAAAATTGGGTTCTACACTAGGAAAATCACACTCTGATTGTCACAATAAACTGTTACTACTCCTTGTTTTATTCCAATGCCTGAAAATAGTCTCTTAAGCCAAATGGATTCCTTACAAGCATCAATAGCTTCCATATAATTTTCTTCAGGAGTGGAAAAAGAAACCACAACATTTTGCTTACTCATCCAACTAATTGCACTGCAAAATAACACACACACACACACACACACACACACACACACACTCTCTCTCTCTCTCTCTCTCTCTCTCTAGTAGATCTTTTGTGATTAATATCACTTGAACAATATGCATCCACATAACTGAATATCTAGGGAAATGTTGTCTCCTATTATATTACCATGATAACGCAAAGAATACTCTAAGGCACCCTTCAAATATTTGGGGACTCTTTTGACTGCATCCCAGTGAACTCTACCAGGATTAGACATATATCTGGAATGTATTCCCACTACTTTGGCAACGCATGATATAGTACAAACCATAACATACATCAAACTTCCAACCACACTTTGATAAGGCACTCTTCTTATTTCTTTGATCTATGATGGAGATGTAGGATAATCTTAAATAGATAATTTTTTTTCAATTGTAAAAGGAACACTTAATGGTCTACAATCTTGCATGTTGAACCTCTATAAAATTGAGTTCACATACTTACTTAGGTATAGCCATAGCTTTTTGTTCACTCTATCTTTTTTAATTTTCATCCAAGAAATGTGTTTAGCTGCACCAAGGTCTTTCATTTCAAATTTAGCAGCAAGCTACGACTTCATTTCTACAATCATAACTTTCACTTTACCATTGAATAACATATAATCAACATATAATGCAATGTACAAGAAACAACCACCATCAGATTTATAAAAAAACATGACGATCTGATTTAGAATGATAAAAACCCAAACTCAACACATATGTTTCAAATTTATGGTACCACATCCTAGGACTCTTCTTGAGGCCATACACAAATTTCTAAATTTTTTAAACCAAATTACTTTTACTTTTTACCACATAGTGCTCTTGATATGTCATGTAAATCTTCTCCTCCAAATCACCATGAAGGAAAGTAGATTCACATCCATTTTGTCAACCTCTAAATCATAAAAAACAACAATACATAGAAAAAACCCAATGGACATAATTTTTGCAAGAGGAGAGAATATCTCACCATAATAAACTCCCTCAACATGAGAGTAGCCTTTTTTAACCAACCTTGTTGCAGGGAATCCCCTATCTCCCTGCCTTCCTGACACCTCGAGTGATGTGAATTAATTTTCATGCTTGTGTTTTATAATCATGTTAGACCCTTGAGAGGTTGTACCTCCATGATAGATATAGTAGGTGAGTTCCTCATGATTGGTGCCTTTTGGATTATGTATTGTTTTGTATGGGGATGTGACCACAAGGTTTGATGATGCACACCATTTCATATTATTTCTATACTCATACAAATGAGCCTAAGATGCACTACATTTTCATTAAGGCTATTAATCCTACTTATTAGTAAGAGGATGCAAGTGAGTAAATGTGTTGTATAGATTTTTTATGGCTTGAGGAGAATGAAAATTTTGTTATAATCTTAGTTGTGATTAATGCTAGGCACTTAAAGGGTTTTTGGGTGTGAATGTAAATCGATCAATGGAGTTGAGTCATGGTGAAGTATGCAATGGTGTTAATTACACAGTTAATGCAAGTGAGAATTGGATTGAATAAATCAATATATTATTATTCATGTAGTAAGCTTAGTAGTAGACTTGCTTGACATGTTCTTCCTATCTATGATTGATGAATCTGATCCCATGAATGATTCAATATTTTGTTTAGGATACCTATACTAATGAATCCTATGATAAATATTTTAGGATGTAATTTTAATGACGCTTAATGATTGACTAGATTAGAAGACTATTATGATGCAGATTAATATAAGATATCATGAAATTTAAAAATAATGATTAGAGAAAGCCTTGAAAGGGATTTGATAAGTTATTACATGATGTTACACTATTTTTATGCATTAGGTGTATTCGGACAGATATTTCATATCATTAGAGCTGAGGTGATGATTTTTATGAGGATGTTAGGATATACTTTATATGTTTTGATTGGCTGATATTGATGATAAGACATAGAGGGAAAATTGAATTATGCATATTTCATTTTTCATTGGGTATGGAATCATGAAATGTGATTCAAGTGATTGTAATGTCAATTTAAAGTTATATATAATGTCTTGACTATGAAAATAATTGAGGGTGCTTATGATAGATGAATTTTAGGAAGTTATATTATGATGAGTTTTAATGATAACTGATGAGTGGTATATTTGTGCTTGTGGAAATCCAATGACATATGTTATCCTAATTTATGATGAATTTTGTAAATGCTAGTACTGATGGAGGTCTTTTATGTTAATCATTGATGTTGCATTTTTATATGTATATATATGTCTCTTTTCATGAGCTACTGATATTTTGATCTAGTGTGCATGAATATGACCATGGAATTTAAATGCTAGGAATCAAGGATGGATTAATGTGAGAACCATGTTAACTCCAAAGGGAGATATAACCTTGTTGTTATGTGTGAACCACCTCACAATAGGTACTAGTAATCACGCCAAAGCTTCTCCTAGGAATAGTATATTCAAACTAAGGATTAATTTTCCTATCATAAAGTGCATTTAAATTGTCAACCCAGGGACATATAATTGAAATGGGACATCAAAATATGTGCACTAAGTTTCTCAAAGAGTCATACTTTCTATGAAGTAAAAATGCATGAAAGAAACCTATTCTATTGCTGCAGGAAAGGTAAACACACTTGACTACTTAATTGAATTAATGCTGAAAACTAAAAAATTAGTTTAAACCTATTCTATCAACCCATAACATTCACCATAATTATCCTTGCAAGTGCTATAGGAAAATACATGAATCTAATGGTGCAGGAATGAAATAGTAAACTCCTGTTTGAAATGTTGTAAATGCTGAAAGTAAATATAATCTACTCTATTCTAGTCCACCTCCCAAGTGGCCCCCCTTGGTTGGATTTTGCTAACTAACTACTAACACATAAGGTAAACCAAAATTACTTCATTATATTTTAGAAATTGATTACATAAGAACAATGCACATAACTAGAAAAGTAACTCGCTGTGCAAGATGCAACAATATATTTTCCAAAAACTTCAAACTTACAAACTAACAATCAAATCCCTATATATACAGGATTGACACTTATTCAAAACATAAAGATAATTTATGACTTAAATCTTGCCCTAGAAGAAAAAGGAAATGTAATAGCCCACCACATATGTAACAAAGTCTAGATGATCGATTCAACATGATAATGAGCGTTGAGGAAATATAGTAGAGCTATACTCCTATATTATCTAAGATGGTGGCTCCTCCAATGTAGTAGGTGTGTCTCTTGGTGCTATGATGATTTTACCCATCACAGCTGAACTTCAACGTTTCTTCTTTAATGCTGTCGACCACTCTCAAGATGCTGCTTTTTTCCTGGCAGGTTAGTAGCATGCATAAATATATACAAGTAAACTAGTCAAATCAATCCAAATATTAGAACACACATTTTGATAGCTATATGAAGTACTGCAATATATATAAATTTTGGAAAAACATGTCATAGATAACTACCCATGGGCTTGGTGATTCTAACTGTACTTATCACAAGTTCAAATATTTATAGGTTCACAAATGTCTTGGTAATGTCTTAAATAGAGTATCAAGATAACATAAAATAAAGACAATAAATTGTCTCATGCTTGTCCTCAAGCATTTCATTTCTTTGAAATTCCTCAGAACTCTCTGACCTCTTTCTTTCCTCTTCTTTGGCTCTTAAAGGTGCAGTAGAAGCCTCTAGTATTTTCCCATACATCGACCCTATAGTCCTTGTGTAGTTGATCATGCCTTGCAACATTGACATCATAAAGAGGCCATAGGAGCATAGTTGGCTTCATTGTAAGGGGACACCAGAGCTCACATCTAATATGCCTACCCAACTGGATATATTTTGGTTCTCTGTGGATCACTGTCTCAATATTAATAGGGCTATGTGACTTTTATTTCTTGAATGCTTCTGGCAGTCTATTCCACCTGCTTCTGGCACTAGCCAGGGCTCTCTGAAAAAAAAGTAGGACATCCCCTCATATTCTACATAGACCTCTCCTCTGATATTAAATATTTTATTCTTAGTTTGTTCTTTAATACTTCCATAGGTGAGGTTGAACCAATCCCTGAGGATCACATCATGTTTTCTGCTTTCAGATCTCAATGGTAATGGTTCTGACTTCTCCTAATCTATGTAGCTATCTAACTATCTTTCATAGTTTTCTTCATTATGCATCTAGGACATTAATGACCTCAGGTGTATGTCCCCAATATATAGTAAAGGATTCCATTTGGTTTCTCTGGGGATAATGAAGTTGTGCATGTATAACTCACAGAGTAGGTTCTGCTGCCATAAAGGAAGGGTCTGATATAGGCCATAGAATTCTTGAGACGTTTTGAACTTAGATTCTATGTTCTTTAAGGTCATCACAAGTTGAAACAAAAGGAACTATTCTTTTAAACAAATAGGATAGATCCTAGGAGGAGGTCTACAAGTGATAATCTGATCAGCCAACTTTAGGGCATGATCCATTCTTTTTTTTTTTCTTTTCCAATTGCTCCTTTAGGTCTTCTATTTCCTCATCTTGGTCTTTTATTACCCTTTGCATTCTCTTCTTTTCCTCTTTCCACATGGTTGTTTTAAAAAAAAAATTATTGTATAATCCAAAGAGGAGTGATTGCAAAGTGGGTGGACCACACTCTTTTATCTGATTGTTCTGCCTCCTTTGTTCTCTCCATGCTTTCTCTAAGTAGCTTGTAAAATGGGTTCTTTTATAAGGCACTAGGGCATTCTGTGAGTGGGCTGATTGATGAGGTATTTGAAATTCTTCCTCATTTCTTTCTAGGGTTTTTTGATGGATCTCTTGGGGGTTGTTTTGACATACAACAGGTTTAACATCACATTTCTCATTTAAGTTTTGATAAATATCTAAAATTTTAGGCTAAGTTGGGGAATCATCTGGAACATACTTCACATGGGGTTCTATATCAACTTGTTTGGGAGAAATAGATTGGATTTATGGGGACACTTTAGGAAGTTTTCCTCCTATTTTAGGGTTTCTTCTTATAGGATTTTCCTCAACCTCCATAGCCTTCTTTCTACCAGTTTTATTTGGTTTCTCTGCTGAAGGAGTAGCTGCTATAGGAGCCAATTTTATTTTCTTCCCTTTCGAAGCTGTGGGGTTTTGTGGTTCATCTGCAGGAATATAAGTTCCTTCTCTACTTTTCATTTTGCTTTCTTTTGGGTAGGAGTAGGTACATTTCTCATATGAGAAGGTGAAGGCCTATTTTCTTGAGATTTTTCAGGTTATATTTCCTGATTGACTTGCTCAATAGCTGGTTCAGTGGGTGCTACATCATCATTGCTAGTTTTCTCAATAGGCTCAACCTGGGGTTGCAAGGTTTTACGTTGAAAAAAATCTGACCATGCCATAGGAGAGGCTTCCCTAAGGGATCTGTCTACTAGAAATTTGATTAGGGCATGGTGAGAGATAGAATTTTTCATTCCCCTTTTGGGTTTCCGTAGCACTACTACTTAGCATATTATACAAGAAATTAGGAACATTTACTGGAAGGTTATTCCTTACGTAGCTAAGTATCTTGAAATGATGTGCATGAAAATTTGAAAATCTTCCCTCATAGGTCAAATACCTAATAATGTGTGTTGCCAACTCGTTAAATGGCAGAGGAAGAGACATTGGTTTGCACCCTTGCTTGTTAATCTCTAGAGGAGGGTCACTTGGAAGGGTAAATTGGGCTCGTGCTGACCTGGTGCCATGCACATTGGGGTAATGCTCCCCAATTAATGGTAACCTAATTACCTTTTCTATTCATTCTTCTTTCATGAAAACCATTAAACCGCATATGGTTTCTTTCCTTTCCTCAAATGTATTTGTGAACTTAGCTGCCACTTCTTCATCAAAATTTGTTAATTTCAAGAAATAACCCAACCAACAACATGCATTAAACCTCCTCACTGCTTCGACATCTGTAAGAAAAACACCATGAACCACTAGCTCATGCCGCTGCAACTGTCCTCCTATTTGTTCCAAATTTTTACCTCCAAATTTATGTTGTAGCTTAAGCTTGTCAAATTTTCAACTCTTCTGCTCTGCAATTGATGATTACCGGCTTATTCCCTCTTAAATTTCAAACTGCTCCTCTTAAAACTACGAACCTTCTCTTGCAATCTTCTATTGTTCTTGACATAAAAAATGATAATGGCGCTTAACAGAAGAAATTATAACTCTAACTGTGAGTTGCCACATAGTTTAATTATAGTCTTTTTGGGTCACATCAAGTCTAAAAATTAGGGATAATTTGGGATTAATAGTATGACACTTGTGCAAGATGGTAACATGATTTAATGAGACAAGGCCAAAGTACATATTTGAGGTGACGAGAAATATTAAAGAGTAATGACAAGGACAATTAGAAATGATATTAGAACTTAATACACTTCCCTGCCCCCTACAAAATAATGACAAGTGTCCACACTTGTCATACTTGGCACGAGGTACAGAACTGGCTTAATGCCACAATCATAGATTTATTGCAGTACTAGATATAATTACTTAAATCTATGTGCTAAAAGTGGAAAATTTTGAAAATTTTATACTTGTCATTCAATTATCGCACATGCTATAAAAAGGTGGCGAGAGTGGAATGATGTTGGCGGCTGCATGCGTCAGCTGACATGGCTCTTATTTGAAACATAAAACTAAACAATGGTGACGATGTGGAGGATGGGTGGATGGTAGGTAAAGAAATGAAATGTGCTGAAAATAAGAATATAGAAAGTGAATGGAGAAATGGACTTCATTTGAACAATGAGTGTTTATTATGGGCATACTCAAAGGGATGCTATGTTGAAGCTACAGGAAGAAGGTTTGCACCCTCTGCTGTAGGAATTATTACCTGTTTCTCATTTGGATTTGGATGTCTCAATTGCTACAGGAAGTATTATTTGGTTTGGGGTAGATGATACAGACAAAGCTGATGCCTTTTAACCAATAACTTGAACTATACAAGGTCAATAGTTGTCAATTGGACTGCGCCATTAGCAAAGACATGGCTTATTTCATACGGGCCTAGCCATCTTGTCTGCAGCTTGCCTTGTATCTCTTGGAATCTGGAATCATACAGTAATGCCTAATCACCGACTTGAAACTGATATCTCTTAATATGGGTGTCATGCCACTTCTTCCTTTATTTTTGTACTATCTCAGTGTGCTCCAATGCAGATTTGTGCATCTCATCCAAGGAATTGAGATGCAACAGGTGTTCTTTCTATGCTTTAAGAAGGTTGATGTTTAACTCCAACACAATGCACAATGTTTTGTGCTTAATTCAAATGGTAACATTGCGACCTTCCCATATAGTAATTCAAATGGTGTGAACCTTGTGGTTGTCTTCCATGTTCTGTATGGCCAAATTTCTTCTGTGAGTCTGCTGCTCCAATCTCGATGGTGTAGATAAAATATTTTTGTTAAAATGGCTTCAATCTATCTGTTTGTAACTTCTTCCTGACCATTGGCTTGAGGATGATAGGGACTGGACTTTCGATGCCTGATATTGTATTCCTTCATGAGTTCTGTTACAAGATTGGATATGAATTGTGCTCCCTGATCAGTTACAAGTTCTCTTGGCACACCATAACAGGTGAAGATTTCCTCATACAAAAACTCTACTACCTTATGATCTCATGTATGCTTCATGGCCTTTACTTCCACCCATTGGTTAGATAATTGGTGCATATCAAGATGTAGGATTTCCCATTAGATGGAGGGTCTACGAGACCAATGAAATCCATGCCCCATTTATCAAATGATGTCACCACCACTTATGGATTTAAGGGCATTTCATCTAATTTTGTTGGAGGATCCATCCTCTGACATTTATCACATTTTCTTGTATAATTGGCTGCATCCTTGTGAAGTGTGGGCCAATAGTAACATGTTGTTAGGATCTTCAGGGCTGTTCTCTTAGCTACAAAGTTTCCTCCACATGGATCATCATGAAAAGCATGGAGGATATCATATGTCTCATCTTCCCGCACACACCTCCTCATGACTTGGTCTAGACTAGTGTAAAATAGTGTGTTGTCAATCCAAGAGAATTAGAAGCTTTTCTCTACAAGCATTATTCTATCCTTTAGGGATAAATATGTGGGCATTTTGTCAGCTGCAAGGTAATTATCTATATCAGCATACCAGGGACTCTTGACAACAATATGAAACAAATTCTCATCGGGGAATGTATCATTTATCATAGTAGTATCATTGGAAGCATTCTGGATTATAGATAAATAATCTTCTACCACATTTGCTTTCCCTGGTTTATTAATGATGGTTATATCAAATTCCTGCAAAAGAAGAAGCCATCTTGCTAACCTGCCTGAAATGGCAGGTTTGTTCATAAGATACTTGATTATTGCATGGTCAGTATGAACAAAGATAGGATATCTTGTTACATAATGGTAGAATTTATTCAAAGCATAAACTACTGCCAACAATTCTTTTTTAGTCACTGTGTAATTTAACTGTGGTCCATGTAAACTCTTGCTGATATAGTAAATTGCATTTTCTAGGTTACTAGACTTTTGTCCTAAGACAACACCTATTGCATAGTTAGAAGCATATGTATGTATGTGGAATGGTAAATACCAATCAGGTCCCCTAAGTACTGGTGTAGTTGTCAAAAGTGACTTGAGTTGTAGGAATGATTCATCACAGGCTTTTGTCCATGCAAACTCAGCCTCTTTTGTAAGCAATGTATATAGAGGACTAACTATTTGACTAAAATTTTGAATGAAACACCTATAATAGACAACATGTACTAAGAAGGATCTAACATATTTTTTCTTAGTAGGTGTAGGGAATGTGAGAATTACCTCTATTTTTGCACGGTCTACTTGAATGCCAACTTCTGAGATGAAATGTCCCAACACTGCTCCTTCCTACATCAACATGAAACATTTCTCACTTTTGAGAGACAAGTTGTGTTCTTGACATCTGATCAACACTTTTTCTAAGTTCTTCAAAGCCTCCTCAAAAGTAACACCAAATGTAGTGAAGTCATCCATGTATATTTCCATACAATCATGTGATATGTCAGCAAAAATGCTGATTACAACTCTTTGGAAAGTAGCTGGTGCATTACATAAGAAAAAAGGTAACACATAATATGCATATATACCCCAAGGGAATGTGAATGTGATCTTCTCTTGATCTTCTAGAGAAATGTTGATCTGGTTATAACCGCTGTATCTATCCATAAAAGAGAAGTACTTCTTTCCAGCTAAAGTGTCTAGAACTTGATCAATAAATGGAAATGGAAAATGGTCTTTATTTGTGGAATTATTCAATTCCCTATAATATATGTAGATTCTCTATTTACCCCCCTTTTTAGGCACTATGACCAAAGGTGATACCCATTTACTATCAAAGATTGGATATATAAAACCATCATCCAACAATTTTTGTAACTCAGTTTTAACTATTTCTCTCAAGGTTGGGTTAATTCTTCTCGGGGGTTGGCGGAGTGGTAGTCTAACTTCATTGATGTAGATTCTATGTGTGCAGAGCTTTGGGTTTAGGCCATTCATGTCTCCATAATCCCAAGCAAAGGATTTTTCATGCTTACACAAGAGTTTAGTTAACAATGCCAATTATTGTGGTGGCAACTTATTGTTAACATGAAGATTGTGACTAGGAGAGAGTTCTACAGTAGTTGTTAGCTCTAGCATTGACACTTCAGAAATTGGGCTTGTAGCTACTTCATAGGGTAGTAGTTGATTGATAATATCAGGTGTTGCTAGAAAAACATAGTCCTTATAGGTACATAACTATAGAACAAAACTTCCAGAAATATATTTTTCTATGACACACTCATTGGTAAGTATACTTTGAATCACAACATCTTATTCTCATGTTTTTCAGAAGGATTTCCTATGTAACATCATTAGTTGAGAAAAAAAATTTATCTCTTCTTCCCCATCTCCAAAATTTGTCCAAATAGGTGTACTCAAATCTGGTTGGGATTGGGCAGGAGGATATAACACTAACTTCTTTATTTCTTGGCCATTTGAAATTGTCACGTTCCCTGATTTTCAACTAATATTGGCATCCGTGATGGCTAACCAAGGTCTTCCAAGGATAACTAGATAGCCAAAAAAGTTTACCTTAGGTGATAATATTAGGAAGTTTCTAGGGTATTCCCATGAATCTAATGTGACTGCTATATCCTCTATGATGTTATTTGGGGCTACCGTGGAACTATCTGCAAGTTGTAAGACTATTGGATTGGTTCTCAATCCCTCTATACTAAACTTATGCATGGTATCCTTAGTCATGACATTTATAGATGCTCCCAAATCAACTAAAGAATTTTTCATAGGCTGGCCATTAATTATAAGATCAACAAATGGGCTTCTAGGGTCAGAATACTTTGGTATGACTATCTTCCCCAACATAATATCTGCAAGTTGTCCTATAACATAGAATTTTTGAAGATCCTTTTTCTTACATCCAGGATTTTTAAGGCATGCTTCCTTAATAACTTTTCCATTTAGAGGAACATCTTTGATAGCTTGGAACAGAGGAATCTAGATATGCATATTTTTCAGCTGTTCAAGAATATCAAATGGTGTTTCTTCTTGGGGTATAGGTTTTTCCATGCTAAAACTTTGTAGAAAGGGATGATTAATTGAGCTATGAACATCAATTTTACTTGGTATATCAGTTGGTTGGATAGTATTTGGCAAAGTAACTTCTGGTAGTGGTGTTGATGCCACAGGAATGTCTAGAACTTGTGTTATAATAGGCGATTCAGGTGCAGTAAGAGTAGTACCATATCTCAAATGGATATCAGACATCTCTAGTGCATATGCAGGGTACTATTGAGTATCAGTGGCATACATTTTTTGTTGATGTTCCTTGTTGTTAGGGTTAGGCTGAGGCTAAGCAGGTAATTGCATTTTCTTTGGACTAAGACTTTTGGATGTAAGAGGTGGCATTATTGCAAGTTGAGATACTGGAGGTGGTAAGGGTGGATAAACAAGATTTTGGTTAGGCTACTATTGAGCCCCTCTCCAATGGTTATATGGTTTCCAATTCCCCTGTGGTGGCTTCCATTGATTTTGAGTTTGGTTAGGCCACTAGTTTCTCTGTTAGTTAGGCCACTGGTTATTCCAAGCATGTTGGGAGTACTGAGAAGGATTTTGATAGTTATGGTTTTTCCATTTATTATTATAAGGACTAGAAAATTGCAAAGGATCCCGAGGCATACTTTATCTTGAAGCCCATGGCCGACGTTGAGCAATAAAGAACACTTTCTCATCATCTCCTTTTTTTTTCATGTACTCAGTAGGTAGGTGTTGGTTATCCAAGTTCGCCACCAACTTGCATCCACAATATTTCTTTGTTTGTGGTAGCGAGGATAATAATCGGCTAGTTGTGCTTCAACATCTTCATGCTTCTTCTTGGAAGTCATGGTATCTAGGTGTGTAGCAACATCATTAATGAAACCTTTCTTGAAATATGACAGCAGGTTCAAGATATCCAACTTAGAAATGCCCGAGTTGTTCCCCTTAGTAATTATAGACCAAAATCCTCTACCCTTTTTGATAGTTGATCTTGAATAATTGAGGCATATTTTCTTAAGGTCACCCTAGGAAGATTGAGATATATCTCCTCCAGCCATGAGGTCTAGTTCTTCTAGGTAGCTATCGCTTACTTCCCTCAAGAAAATGATTTTATGTGAATCCTCCTCCAACACATGTTGTGGATTCTTCTACATGTTGTACAAGAAGCATGAAAAATAATCTTCTAGAGTTTCATCCTCCTTCTATGACATTCAAAAAATGTCATCTCCTCTTGGGTCACCCCCCTTGCAATACTCTTTGTATTTCTATAGAAACAAAGTCTGCATTTCATCCCAACTGGTTGCTGCATTAGCTCCTAAGCCCATAAACCATCATAGGGCGGACTCCTTCAATGTTGGTGGAAACAAATTGAGCTTGTGGCCATCAGTGTTGTAGTCAAAGCTTCAACAAAGAATGTCAATTTCAAATAGAAAGGTGTCAGGGTCTTCAGTTATTAGGCTATAGAACTTTGGGAGTGCAACAATGGGTATGTTTTTGAGATTAGCATTATTGATAAGGCTTGGAAGAGGAAATGGAAATGTAGGTTGTGCCATTACTAGAGGTATTTGGAACTGGAGTTGCTGCTGGAAAGGAATATTAGCTACATGATTATGGAAAACAAGTGCACTTGGAATGAAATTATCAAGAAAACTTGCCAAAATTTCAACGAAGGGCCGAAGGCCAACTGGATCAAAATGCACTGCCTTAGAGGAAGATGCTATAGAAAATTTAGAAATTGTGTCAACAAAAGGTAATTCAACTTCTTCAAATTCTTCATTCATATTTGTAGACTCTCCTGGAAGAAATCTTCCATATTCATCTCGTCTTCTTCCTCTTCGATGCATGCAAGTAATTTTTCACACTTGTGAAGCAAATTCAGGACAACAAACTTCTATCTAGAAAGAAGGCAACTATCTAAAAAAATATGGAAAATGACTCAATAAGGTTCTTAGCTTGACACCATCCCTAACATCGATGCCAAAAATTAACCGCCTCACAATAGGTACTAGTAATCATGCCAAAGCTTCTCTTAGAAATAGTATATTCAAACTAAGGAATACTTTTCCTATCATGAAGTGCATTTAAATTGTCAAACCAGGGATGTATACTTGAAATGGGATAGCAAAATATGTGCACTAAGTTTCTCAAAGATTCATACTTTCTATGCTGCAAGAAGTAAAAATGCATGAGAGAAACCTATGCTATTGCTGCAGGAAAGGTAAACACACTTGACTACTTAATGGAATTAATGCTGAAAACTACAAAATTAGTTTAAACCTATTCTATCAACCCATAGCATTCACCATAATTGTTGATGAAAATTATTCAATTGTTTATTGTCATTGATATTTACACAAGTATAGTGTTGTTTACACAAATTTATAATCCTATTCGAGCACAGACAATGTTTTCCAAGCTCTTTCGGACATTGAAGATGACCAAAGTGATTTTTAGTTCTAACTGATTTCACTTGGGCATTACAGTTTTGGTCGGGCATTGAAGGATTTTAGTATTGACCGAGTTATGCTTTTAGTGACAGCCGACTAACAAAAACTTATATTTTATGGATAATTGATTATATGAAGCTGACAAACTTAATATTTATTGATTATTTGGAAGGTTATTAAGTTTGACTTTACAAGGCTTATATATATATATATATATATATATATATATATATATATATATAAGGTCAAGTTTGGATCCAATTGTGTGCAAGAAAGTAGAAGATATATGTTTTGTGATATAAAGAGTGAAGGCAAAATCATATGGGATTTTGATTGAGGACAAAACATACAGAGCTGCAATAGAATATCTGATCAGTGAGGATCAAGTAATCAAAGCCAGAGCAGAGATCTGAATCAACAAATATAGTTGCTTATCAAAACAGGTCAATCTATTGTTACTCTCTAACAATTGTAGCAGTGATCAAAATCTCTTAACAGAGTAGACTTAACAGTCTTTTGTAAATCCTCTCAAAAGGGGAAATTTATACATTGAAGTGTTTGAATACCTCTAATAAGGCCACTCCTTACATGATGTTTAAATCCTCTAAAAGGGTCACACCTAACAATGTGTTATTGTAAACTTTAACAGGGTTGGCTCCTAACAGGGCTCACTTTAGAAGAGTGAACACCAATGACTAGTTGTAATTGGTGGTTTTTCCCATATTGGGTTTCCACGTTAAATATTGGTGTTATCTGTGTACTTATTATTTTATTTATGGTTTGTGTTTCTCCAAGTTAATTACTAAAGGATAATCATAGTTATATCTTAAGATTTTCTATGTTAACCAAGTGATAGTAGAATATCTGTGTTAACTGAGAAACAATGATAAATTTGTTTAAGACATCAAAGGGAATTGGATTTTTTTTTGTGGTAACTGATTCACCTCTCCCCTATCATTTACTCAACTCATTTCCAAAAAATTATCCTTGCAAGTGCTGCATGAACATACATGAATCTAATGCTGCAGGAATGAAACAGTAAACACCTATTCGAAATGCTATAAATGTTGAAAATAAATTTAATATAATCTAACCTAGTCCACCTCCTAAGTGGCCCCCCTTGGTTGGATTCTTCTAACTAACTACTAACACATAAGGTAAACCAAAATGACTTCATTATATTTCAGAAACTGATTACATAAGAACAATGCACAGAACTAGAAAAGTAACTCGTTGTGCAAGATGCAACAATATATTTTCCAAAAACTTCAAAATGACAAACTAAAAATCAAATCCCTGTATATAGAGGATTGACAGTTATTCAAAATATAAAGATAAGTTCTGACTTAAATCTTGCCATAGAAGAAAAAGGAAATGTAACAGCCCAGGACATATCTAATAAAGTTTGGATGACCGATTCAACATGATAATGAACACTGAGGAAATATAGCAGAGCTATACTCCTATATTCTTTGAGATGGTGGCTCCTCTAATGTAGTAGGTGTGTCTCTTGGTGCAATGATGATTTTCCCCGTTGTAGCTGGACTTCAACATTTATTCTTTAATGTTGTCAACCACTCTCAAGCTGCTCCTTTTTCCCTAGCAAGTTAGTAGCATGTGAAAATGTAAACAAGTAAACTAGTCAAATCAATCCAAATATTAGAACACACATTCTAATAGCTATATGAAGTATTGTA
>MU224256.1:2794023-2842259 GCA_018584345.1 Thuja plicata | reverse complement strand
TATATATATATATATATATATACCCAGATTGATATACATAAATAAATCCTCTTTTTTTTAAAAACTTGTTGTCTTACTACAACATTCTTAGTTAGTTTAATCATGTACTAATCTTTTTTCAAATCTGTAATTTTACTTATATCTTCTAAAAAAAATATAGAATACACAAAACTTATTATGCAGAAGCAATATTAGGCTTATCTAGTATTTAAGATTCTAGGTTAAAGAAAAAAAAAGTCATTCTTAGTGTAGAACTATGCATATTATATATATCAATATATAATATCATAAGAAAGGAAGTACAAATTTTCTACTATAGAACTACAAGTTTAAGATTTAAGGTTAGATTTTTAATATGTTTCACAATAACTCTAAATTAATCAAATCCATTCTTCTATAATCATAACAAAAGCATCAGACAAAAATAATTTCTTTACTCTGTAGAGTTATATACAAATTTTCAGATCTACCTTTCTAGGTACAGATGGAAGTATATTATAAACATAGTTTACTTTAATCCTTTAAATCTGTGCAAATTCTTTCTGCCCCCTAAGGAGATATGCATCTAGAATACATTGAGGTATATAAAACATGAAGAATAAATTGAAATGCTTATCAGCCCTTTACTTGGTGATATGTTACAAGAATACACAGGAAATAATTTCAGTTTTAATTCAATATAGAGTAGCACATAAGATTCTATTTAAATTTCAATATTCAATATGTACATAAAATTCAATATGTAGTAGCACATAAGATTCAATTTTTTTTATTCAATATGAAGTATGTACATAAATTCAATATGCAGTAGCACATAAGATTCAATTTACATTTCAATATGAAGTAGCACATAAGATTCCATTCTAATTCAATATACAGTTTGCACTTAAAATTCAATATACAGATTTATCTATTATCAAGTTTCAGCACTATGGCTTTGACAAGAACCAATAGATTTACAATCACATCTTAACACCAAAACTAAATTCTTATTTCCATCTTGAACAAAAAGCCCACTAGGATGAGCTTACAACACTTCATTTCTA
The DNA here is from genome assembly GCA_018584345.1 of Thuja plicata. Lineage (NCBI taxonomy): Eukaryota > Viridiplantae > Streptophyta > Pinopsida > Cupressales > Cupressaceae > Thuja > Thuja plicata. Next base: position 2,841,213 of record MU224256.1, on the reverse strand, counting down.
GCTTGAACCAAAATCCACTATGAAGAGCAAACAACAAATAAATTTGCAACATTACAAGAATAAGGACTAACCCATGGGAGCTCTCCTCCCAACCTAGGCCTCTTATGAGGCCACCCTCAAGCTAGGGGAAACAAGAGGGCAGGGTGACAATCAAGCATCCACAACAAAGTAATCAAGAAAGAAACATATACTCCCATCCAAGTATAAAACAAAATTGGGTCAAAATGGACTCAATTTAGGGGTGAAGGTGAAAATACACAAGAAGAATGCCACTCCCAATACCTCTTAAATTCATAATTATACACATGCCTTCTCAAGGCTTAAAAATTTAAATCAAGAGCTCTATTCAAACACCATCTCCCTTATTCCCCCCAAGATAAATTTACAAATATGCATTGGCAACATGGAGTCCATAATATCTATGACATCCCTATTCTTCCCAAGAAAAGACTCTCAACTATCTTGGATTCCCAACTATGCCCTTCACCCACAATTTTACTATCACTTCCCTCCCAAGAGAAGGATAAATCAAATTCACTCCCAAATACAACAACAACAAAACAACAAGAAAAAAAAGAACAAGTAGAATTATATTTCAACCAACATAATAGTTCAATCACAAATACACCAACATGAAGTGTGGAGATCAAGACAAATTTCAACAAGAAGATACACAATATGAAGGCAATAAGCACACAAACATGAACATAGGTGTACCAACCTTACTCCAAGTATTGGATGATGTTTGATGGGATGAACCTTTGTGAAGCTAGCTCTCCTTCCCTTTCATCAACAAGCCAAATCTTCCAATAAACAAAATCTCTAAGTCTCCACAAATGGAGAGTGGGCAATCAACCCCAAATCTCCTCTCTCTTTCCCCTAAAAGGCCCCTTTTCCCAACCCCACCTCTTTCCCCTCAAGAAGATAGAGGCATGTGTCCTCCCTTCATACATATGTCAAATTCCATGCAAGGAAAGGACTCCACTAACTTGGAGGAAGTGAGGGTCCTTTTCTTTTTCTCCAATTTTCGCCACTATCAAAGAAGGGCATTTAAGAAGACCTAAAAAAGAGGTTATGGCACTTAAAACATTGAAAAACAGCCCCTAACCCATAGTACTACATCAAAACTAAAAAAACTTAACTCAAACTACCTCAAAGGACTCAATTTACCCCTTCAAAACCCCCCTCAAAGTTTGCATTCGAATTTCATGAATGACACTCATGACTTGGGTTATTAAGACAACCTTACTCCACATGTTAACTCCTCAAACTAACCTAGGGTATACTCAACTAAAGATCCACATAGGCATTCCATGTCACAACACATGTGTCAATTGAAACTACATAAGCACCACACATTTACAACATGACATGATTTAAAGAAACAAATTTAAAAATCATGAAATATCATATTTACAACAAATTTAACATTTACAATTAGGTTATTGCCCTTTTAGGGCTAACCTTGGCTTCACATGGATATGCACAATTTTCCCAATCGTGTTTCCCCAATTTTGGAACCATGGTTATTCCTCCTGCACACTTGAACAAATCATCAGTAGTTCAAGAATGAAAAACACATATTCATGATGTTTCACATTATATTATATTCCTTTAACCAAAGTTAATACATTGCTATTCAGAAAACTAGATCAAACCTAAATATTTAACTGATAATTCCTAGTACAATGAAATCTCTTATCTAACCTACCAATATAAGGCATTTGTAGAATTTAAACCAAATATCACTTTTACATGTCATAAGATCATAATGCAATATTGAACAAAATGGAATACAACTAATCATGTCATCAAGGACTGAGAATCATATATATAAACACATCTAAGCATCATCAAAATAGAGTCATCATAAGATATTTATACTATAAATGGTCTTAAATGAAATGTATCAAAATAAAGGTATCCTCCAGATACATAAAATATAGCAGTATCAACTCTGAAATGGATGGTCAAGGTAGGACCTCACACGGGGTATCCAATGTATGGGCACATTCACATGGTAAATCCTTCACTCATTGATTATGCTCTACACCTTAAATGTTAGAATCAAGACATCCAAGGAAATGCTCCACCAAACACACATACATTCATTCATGTTAAAACAACTAATAACTCATAAGAACATAACCATAAACTTAGCATTAGTAATATAGCACTAATATCCATGTTTTGCATGTTTAAAAGAATTTAACTAGAGCAGATGTCTTAGTGGGTTCATGCCACGTAATAAAATAAAAGAGCATAAATTTTTTTATAAAGTGTAATAAAAAAGCATAAATAGGAACTATTAGAAACTCATCCTATGGTCTCTAAAATAGAACATAAAAATGCCTCATCATTCTACGCCTACGAAGACTAGTGTTGATCCTCAGGCACATAGATACATTCCTGATACATGCAAGCATCCATAGACCACCCATTGTAGTGTGTCCACCACTAGATCTGGTCAAGTGCCAATAAAATCCATTTGTGTGCTCCATTTTACTTTTTATGCTTGCACCCAACTGCTTATTGATTTCATTATCCACACAGCTATATAGTAGCCACATGAAGATTGGCGGTTGGAATGTAAGGGGAAGCCACAATTTTGGTCTTACCTGCCTACCCAGTTGTATGTACCAATGGACATGCTTCATGGTAGCCATGAAGTTAATTAGGCTATGAGGCTCAACCTTTTTCAATGCAAATGTTAACCTGTTCCAGCACTGCATTATGCCTTCTTATGCCCTCTGTTTGTCATGTAAGGGATGACTTTCAAATTTTTCATAAACCTGTGTTCTATTCTTAAAATTATTTCCTTGTGTTGTTTTTCACAGAACCCATAAGCTATCTCTAGCTAGTCATAATACATACTTTTTGGCTTTCCATTTTCAGGCCACAGGGGTAGGGTAACTGACAATTCCTTTGCCCTATATTTCCTCAGTTGTTCCACATAGTTTATCTCATTATGGGTCCATAACATTAATGCAGGAAAATGTACATCTCCAATGAACAACAAGGGATTGCAATCAACGTCTGAAGAAACAACATAGTTGTGTAAATAGAGCTCATAGAGAATATTCCTAATGAAATTAGGGACACCTTTGTAAGCAGACACAAATTCTTGTGGAGAAGAAATACTAGGGTCAAAATCCCAAATGATTCACATTAGTTTAAATAAAATGAATTGTTCCTGTCGACATAAAGTGTACACCCTTGGGGGTGGCTGATATTCCATAATCTGAGGGACTAATTCCCTAAATGTATCCAATATATGTTTCATATGTTACAACTCTTGCTTTTGTCTATCTATTTCTTGTTGTAATACCTTTTTCTCTATTTCCCACATTGTCTTTTCATACTACATCTGATTATAGTAATCAATGGAAAGAGTTTGAAAAGTTACCTTTTGTTTCTCTTCTGATGGGCTCTGTGTTGTTTCCTTCATTCATTGATTTGTTGTATATATGATCATTTGTCCAATTGTCTTCCCAAGAGTGGCATGTTAGTAATAACTGAGAGGGGGGGGGGGGGGGGGGGGTGAATTAGTGGCCTCAAAAATTAATCCTTAAATCATTCCTTTAAAAATTAGTACTACAAAATTATACCTCTAGTTATATTTAGTCCTGTAAGATGAATGCCTCCATATTCTTATATCAAATTACTACTTGTCAGAATGCTTTGTAAAACCTTCTACTGTATGTTTACTAATAATTAGTCACTCTATTTACCAAAATACAGTAAGTAACTAGTATACGGATCAATCCAAATTTACTTATGTGAAATGCATAACATTAAAGTAATGACTCATAAACATATGACACATGGATTTTTAACATGGAAACTCTGTTAAGGGAAAAACCACTAGGACCGACACCCCAAATTTTCACTCTTTTGAAGTGAGCTCGGTGAACTTCCAACCCTGTTAAAGGTTACAAACACATTGTTAGGTGTGACCTTGTTAGAGGATTTAAATGAATAGTTTGTCACTTAGTATCTGGAATCTAATGCTATCATCCTTGATCAAACACTCACTTGGCCCGTCAATAGGTATCGGGCATATCCAATGCTACTTTGTATGATCAAACTTTTTGAAACTCCTTGGTATGTATCTCAATTAGAAAAGACTTTTAAGTCCTGCTCGGTTAAGAGAATTGATGCTCCAATGGTTAAATTAAAACAATAAATTGATCTATTCACACATACAACTTGAATTGCAGATTTTTAGATCTATTGTAAGTGCATTACCTCTTTGATCAATATAATCAATTAAATACCTTTTCTCCACACTTTTCCACTCTGTGATGTTGTATCACTATTTGTCAGTGTCTACAGAATTTAGCTCTTTCGTTAGCTTGATTGATCATGTTTGAATGAAGAATTTATTCTCCTATAGAATCTCTTCAACATCTATTCTCTTGTCACTCCCCTTATTCATATTGAATAAGCTTGTCTCTTAAATAGACATGATTTCACCATTTCTTGGCTTTTTTAATCTTGGTGTGATCCAAAATTCTCGCCACTTAGATTTCAAGCAAAACTCTATTTTTATCTCATAGAGATCTTCTTGCCAACTGGACAAATCAGCTTTAAATCCTTTACTTATCTCCGGCTTTATCTTGTCAATTAAAACAATGATAAGTACCAGTTAAGTCTATATTTAGCTCTTGATAGATAAGCCTTTTGTCATTTCTAAACTCTTTATTCTGTCAGTTAATACTTCAGTTAGTCATCGGTGACAACTGACTGTTCTGTCAGTGAGACTTCAGTTGTCTTTGGGATCTCCATTCATCGAGCAACATTGTAATTCTGTCCGTTGGGTTACACTGTGCTTTACTCATTAGGTAACACTATGAATTTGCTCATCGGTAATGTTGTGCTTTTGCTTGTTGAGTAACACTGTGACTTTTCTTGTCGGTAATGTTGTGCTTTTTCTTGTCGGGTAATACTGTGACTTTTCTCTCGTTGGTTTACTCTAACCATCGGTGTGCACTCTGTTAGTGTATACAATCACTTTGTGAATACTTAACTTTTATGCATTACTGATAGCATAGCCTTTGATTCATTGGTTCTTTTAAGTCTTTAGTAGTATGTTCATGACCATATAGATTATATCAAGTTGAAATCAATGAAAATATAATACATTAACTGATGTAATGTCTTGTAATATCATCAACTTAACATCTTCAAACATTCAATTACTTATAGTTCATCGATCTCTCCCTTTGACATTGATGGAAACAAACTACATTATCACACTATATTATCACTAATACAATATGAAATATAACAGTTGAAGTTCACCAAACTACCAATCTTATGTACTATAATTGATACAAATATATGGTCCCTGGTAAGCTCATATAGCTTAGATTTGATTCTTGCAGCTCTCTTTCTGTCTTCAATCCCTTCACTGGATAGATGTAGAATCTTTCTTCTCTTGATGTGATGTGTTCTCTTCCTGTGTAAAACTCTCTCCCTTTGACTGTTCTTTTCTTTTTAAGTCTTTTTCTTCTTAAGCTTTCTTCAACAATCTCTCCCTTTGTATGTACTCTCCCTTTTTTTATTACATCTCTCCCTTTGGATAATGTGATATGATAATGGATGTAATCTCTCCCTTTAATAGAAATTCCAAATAAATATTTGACAGTAATTCCAAACAATCCTTTCTATCCATAATATATTCCTTGAATTTCCCAATCCATCATCAATATAACAACTCTGGTACTTAATGTAGATAAATACCTTGCTGTGTACAATTGTATCTTTGAAGTCCATCTCTTTGCTTGAATCAACATGAATGATATTATGATAATATGTAGATTGATGCAGCCTTCTAGTCATCTTACTGACCAGTAGACAAGGGTCTGAGCCCTAGTCTCTTTCTCACGTACTCAAATGTATCCTTGGGAAGTGGCTTGGTGAAGATATCAGCTAATTGTTCCTTTGATTGCACATACTCAAGTATCACCTCTTTTTCTTGAACTTTTTCTCTTAAATAATGATACTTGATAGAAATATACTTTGTCTTAGCATGCATGACTGGATTTTTGGAAATGTTAATTGCACTGGTATTATCACAATAGATAATTACTGGTTCAAGAATTTTCATATGCATACCTTCCAGTAACTATTTGATCCATGCAATATTTGAGTAGTTTGCAGTAGCAAAAACATACTCTACTTCTACAGTAGACTGAGAGATGCATCCTTGCTTCTTGCTGATCCATGTGACAAGTCTATCAACCATAAAGAATGCTCCTTCAGTTGTTCTCTTTTGGTCATCAATTCTTCCTTCCCAATAAGCATCGGTAAAGGCCTTAAGTTCAAATTTGCCTTCTCTTCTATACCATAAGCCATAGTCCTTGAGATTCTTTAGATATATTAGGATTCTTTTCATAGGAGTCATATGTGATTCCTTGGGATTAGTAAAAAATCTTGCAACTATTCCTACTGCATGTGCAATATTTCATCTAGTATGTACAACATACATGAGTTTTCCAATCATTGATTTGTACAAAGTCTGATTTACCTCACTTGACTTGTCCTCCTTTTTCATCTTACATCCAGTTGCCATCAGCGTTCTAACTGGCTTAGAATCTTCCATCTTGAATATTTTCAACACTTCCTTGATGTATTTGGATTGTATAATGAAAATTCCTTCATCTTGTTGCATGATCTGTAGACCAAGAAAGAACTTGATCTCTCCAAACATAGACATCTCAAATTCTTTTCTCATTTCATTTGAAAATGATTTGCATAGTATATCATTGCCTCTGAATATGATGTCATCAACAAATATTTCAACAATCAAAATGTTAGCATCAATATCTTCCTTCAAATAAAGATTATTATTTTCACTAGTCCTTACAAATCCAATACTTATGAGATAGGAATGAAGTCTTTCATACCAGGCTCTCGGTTCTTGTTTCAATCCATACAAGGCTTTGTGTAGTCTACATACCATGTTCCTCTTGTCTGGATCAACAAACCCTTCTATTTTCTCAATGTATACCTCTTCCTGAAGTATTCCATTTAGGAATGCAGACTTGACATCCATATGATATACCTTGAATCCTTTAAATGTAGCATAAGAAAGTAATATTATCACTCCTTGTAGCCTAGCAATGGGTGCAAAGGTTTCTCCATAGTCAATCCCTTCTTCTTGTGCATACCTCTTGCATACTGGTCTTGCTTTATTTTTGGTGACTTCTCCATTCTCATTCAGGTTATTCCTGAATATGCATTTTGTACCGATGAAATTCTTGTCATCTGGTCTTGGTACAAGTGTCCATGTCTTTTTTTTCTTAATCTACTCAATTTCTTCATTCGTAGCACTAATCCATTCTTCATTATCAAGTGCAACATTGACAAATTTTGGCTCAAAATCACAAATTAGACATCTTGTGTTTAGAGACTTACTTCTAGTTGTCATACGAGCCTTCTTGTCTCCTATGATCTGGTTCTATGGATGGTTCCTTCTGACATATCTAGAAAGTATAGGTTAAATTCTTTGTCTATCATTTTTATCATCATTTTGTCCTTCATTCTTATCTTCATCACTTGGTACATCATCTTGAGAAATATCTTGATTTTTGGTATTTGCATCCTAATGCTCAGTCGTAGTATTTTGTTGCTCGGGAGCTATACATTGTTGCTCAGGTAAAGTATCAGGTTCTTCATTGTAAACAAACCTTTTGTAGTCCTCTAGTTGATTTGTTCTTTCCTTTTTATATTTTTTTCTGCAAATTCATCTGTCTTTACATTTGCACTTTCAACAATTTTTCTAGAGGCTTTATTGAGACATTTATAAGCCTTGCTATTGGTGGAATACCCTAGAAAGATACCTTCATCACTTTTGCAGTCAAGATTTCCATTTCTATCATATTTTAAGATATAACATTGACTACCAAAGATCTTCAATTATACTTTGTTCAATGTGTAAACAGAATTACTGACAGCTTCCCTCCAAAAGATTTGGGTGATGCCTTTCTCTATCATTAGTGTCCTTGCACAATCAACAATAGATCCATTCCTTCTTTCAACAATTCCATTTTTTTGTGGTGTTCTCAGTGGAGAGACATGTCTTTTGATTCCATGATCATTGTAAAAGTTAGTGAATTCATTTGAAATAAATTCCCCTCCTCTATCTGATCTTAAGGATTTTAATTCCTTACCACTTTGTTTTTCTACCATTGCTTTGTACCATTTAAAGATCTTGAATGCTTCTGATTTATCTTTTAGAAACATAATTGTCATCATTCTAGACTAATCATTAACAAAGAGAATGAAATATCTATCACCATAGTAACTCTTTGTCCTCATGGGTCCACATAAATTAGTATGGACTAATTATAGAATGACATTAGATGTATGGTTTTTTGTTTTGAAACTAGACTTTGTCATCTTACCTTTTTGACAATTTTTGCACATGATATTGTCTGGCTTAGTCATCATCAGGAAGCCTCTGACATTTCTCTTTTTTCTTATCTTTATCATGTTGTCAAAGTTCACATGACACAATATTTTGTGCCACAACCATATGTCTTCATTTCTAGCCATTAATAAAGTGGTGTCAGTATCATTCAGATAGAATAAGTTACCTTTTGTATGCTCACCGGAACCAATCAACCTTCCTGATTCATTGAAGATCTTTGCCTTCTTATTTTCAAATGCTACTTTGTGACCTGAATTGTTCAATTGAGAAACACTTCACAAATTATAATTTAGTCCTCTAACCAAATAAGAATTTTTACATTTAATCATGTTATTCAACATTATGGTTCCTTTACCTTCAACTAGACAAGGTGTATCATTACCCATTCTTATTGAACCACCATTATAGTATTCAAAATTCTCCAAATTTTTCCTATCACCAGTCATATGGTGAGTGTAGCCACTATCTATGATCCAGACATCATTTTTACTAATTTTAGATATGAGTGCAGTTTCTACATACCTTTTGTTAGTGAACAAATTTTTCCTTCTTGAAATGTAGTTATCAAAGACTCTTAAAACCCAAACACAAAAGGAAAGAAATGCACTAACAATTGAGTGAGTCACTCACAACCACACTCTCTACATTTAAAGGCGTAGCTGCCTTAAGCAAGAAAAATTTTCAATTAAACCTTTTATTCAGAAACATCTATTTTTGAAGCATACTTTTGACCAGAAAGCACGAAAGGCTATGATTCACATCACCATAGATAATTGATTAACTATTCTGAGATTTTGAAGATCAAAAGATATATGAGCCAACTGACTCAAACCTTAATTAGAAGAATAACAAAAGAAAGGCCAATTCGTAAAGATAATAAATCTTGAAATATTACTGAATAAATCCAAAATATATTTCAACAGATCATAACATCATGTTCATTCAACTCCAACTGAAATCAAAACCATGCATTTCAATAGACCAACTGATCCACAAAAATGATAAAATCTGCTTATATTACCAACTAATTATATATATATATATTCATATATTTGAAAATATCCAGTATCATCAACACAGGAAGAACTTAAGAAAATGAAACCAATAATAAAACTGAGTTTCTTTTGCAAAAGAACTGACCCTCATTTGGTCGTCCAAAATATCATATATAGCCACGTAGGGCTTAATTCAATTTTAAAATTAACTGCCTAAAAAATAGTAGGAACTTCAGAAACAAACTAAAACAGAAAACTACTTAGAGAACTAATTGCTCAATTGGCCCATTGTAGCTCCAACATTGGTGTTTGTGGCCTTCTCCATTGTCTTCCATTCCTCGAACACCATATAGAAATGCTATCTCAGCTTTTGGTTTGGTTCGGCAGCCGCTTAAAACCTTTGCAGCCAAACATCTTTGAAGCGCTGTGTTTGTTGGGTTTTAATTGCAATCACCTTTAGATGTTCATCACTGAACACCACCGCTGATTCCACATGAGCTAGGATCAAATGATCAGTCATCCCAATTTCTTTGGCAGCTTTCAAGTTTTCCAACTTTTTCTGGAAGTAGGGCAGCACTTTAGACATTTCACCACTCGCTTCATTTGCTAGTCCAATGATCTTCCCTATACATTCATGTTGTGCCAGTAAGGTGTCTCTCAGGTTGATCTGAGCTTCAATTATCTAAGATGACTCTTCTATCACCTGTTCATATAATGAACTTTCCCATTCCAAATTTTCTTTGACTACGAATAGTGAATTTTCATCCATTCCAGGCACTGCCTTTTCAAAAATAAACTTATTTATATCATAGGTATAAATGTTCTCCATATTATGCATCTTGATTTCTAATTCCCCTCTTTTCTTTTTCCACAACTCCACATCATTTTCTACTGTATTTAGTAATTGTTCAGCTTTTGTCATCACATTATCAAAATCACTAGCAAACCTAGTAGTTTCTTCATTTTACCTTATCCATACATTTGTAGAAAGTTGTTGATATTGATCTATCCTTATGTACATGGTCCAGGAATTTTTGACTTTCAGGAGACTTTACATCCAAATCAAAGGGGACCATTGTTAGTGGCTGAGGCAGAGGATTATGAATCTGCTGAATATACTTGGCCATTTCACAAAGGGCCTGCTTCAGTTTGATCTTACCTTCAACATCCTTTTTCACTCGGTGACTGATCTTCTTATTGGCTGAATCAAAGATTTTTAAGTTAGTGGCCTTGGTGGACATGCCCAGATCTATCTTTTCTACATGGAAATCACTTTCTGTAACCTCATCACTGGTTTTATCTAAGTTTGGTTTGAATATCTCTACCATCCAGTGTCATGTCTTAGTATCCACATCAACCATGGCTTCTACCTTTGGCTTCTTACCTCTTGGGGTTTTCCTGAGATATTTGCTAACCATATCTCCAACAGGAGCCAATATTGGAAGAATGCTCCTTTTCTTATTAACTAAAAGCCCCAACCAGTTGGGACCCTTTTGTGTAGGAGCATCAGTGGAAGGGGTTGATACTGACACATTTTTGTGGTCTTCCCCTACCATTTGAATCTTCAGAGGGCTTGCTGGACTCTTATCCATTTTAACCTTTCTCTTATGCTATTTTCCACTCTCTTCCTGGTTAGACTCAACTGTAATGCAGGGGGTCAATTTTTCCTTTTCTTTCCTTTTGCTCCTTGTTCTTGTAATCCTCAGGGATTGTATAGGGATTGTTTCTCCCCTTTCAGTATGATTTTCAATTCTAATTTTGGATTCACCTGCAGAAAGCAATTCCTCATTTTCATTAGTAATAGTGGGAGAAGTGGTGAGTTTCAAAATCCTTATACTCTTCCTGGTTACTGAGACAGGGATTTCCTATTTCTTCTTCTTGCTTATTTCCTTCAACCACTTGTCTATTCTTTTGAACACACTTTCAGAAACAACATTCAAATCATCTACCTCCTCTCTTCCCCAATCTATTTTCTTGGCTATTGCTTCGCTATTTTGTTTTGCACATCTAGCTTCTGTCACATATTCTTCTACATTGGTGTCAAGCCCTTTAATTTTAAAAGGCAGTCATAGGGTAATAATCTGATCCAGTAAAAATCAGGAATGCATTTTTTTCACAACCTCAAATTCATCAATACAGTCAGCCCAATAGTCTTCCAAACTCAACTGATGTAGGAAGGTGGCATCTATTTTGAAATGGTTCACCACAAATTTCTTGCTGTCAAAATAGATGCGAGTTTGATAATAAGGGAGATTTAATACTTTTAGTTTGGTATCAGGAGAAGACATACCATGTGTTAATCTGAGGCGATAATGTCCCAAATCAATAGGAAAGAATGAACCCTCTCCTCTTTTAAGCTTGAATTTCAATCTGACTTGGATAATTTTCCTGCATATTTCCAATAGAATGTACTTATCTAGACAATAGCGTGGGAGCTTCACAGGTTCACCACTAAAGCCTCCTACCCTTAAATAGATGAAGGTGGGGAATTGAACAAAGAAACTAACATAAGCCTTAATCAACTCCATAGCCTATTCAGACATTCTACAATTCATTCTTCCTCTCAACTCAAAGACAAGCTTGGCTAGGAATGTATCTTGCACCCTTCAAAAATTTCTCAGGTTCTTCTCCTTCTGCAAATAAGAATGATATTTGTAGATCATCATGTCATCTCTCCACGATTGATGATGCAAACCCTCCCAATTTCTACAGATGGATAAAACATAAAATAGGTATGAGGACATATAGAAATTAGAGGCTTCTATAGACTAGGATAGCTCTTCATCTATCTTTGCCACTATTACTTCAGCCCAATCAACATATTTTCCATCAGTCAGAATGGTTTGAATGAGGATGTACATCCAGTCCTCCCACATTATGTCATTAGGTTTTCCCCTCAGTCTGTTTAGCATGACAATAATATCTCTTACCTCTCTTACCAAATGGTCCTTTTTCAGAGGCTTGGGAAGTCTGGAACCTCCTCTTTCAGCTTTGGATAACCAGTCTATGGCTATATTGTTACTATAATCTTTGAAATTATGGAGAAAATCATCTTTAGCTTTTTCAAAATCACAGGCGACATAAGTATTGCGGGGGGAATTCTCAGGGCCGCCATTATTATTTGTTAGTTCACAGACACCAACACTTCTCTAGAAGGAAGGCAGATACATTTATTTACCCTGTCATACCTATTTCTACACTCCATCACCAATTCAGGGCATGAATTCACTTCAGGAAAACCAACAGCCTCCAACAAATGACTTTCAATGATTTTGGCTGATATAGTCTTGGCTTTGGCATTTCTAACTTTGTGAACAATCTCTGCAATGTCATCATTGACAAGAACTGTATCTCCCATCTCTGGTAAACAACTACTTATAGGAGAAAACTTGTTCTCTTTTACAAATTTGGCCTATTGGGCTGACTTACTAGAACTACCCATGGTAATTCCTAGCATTACTGATTCAGGAAAAAGATATGAAACAATGGAAATTTCCTTTCTTACATAATACAATTCTTAAAAACCAGAAAGGAAAATAAGAGAAAAAAATTTCAGACTCACCGATGCCAACACTTCCGCTTGCAAAGAAAAACCTTCAAAGATATTCAGTCCTATCTAGCTTTCCAACAGAAGGTGAAAATAGAAATGGCAAAGAAAGGAAAGCTGAATACATACATTTAGATCGCTTCTTTTTAGTAATTATGATTACTTGCCATGAATCAATATTCCCACCATCAATAGCTGGCCACATCCCATCACATTTCCTGTTTACTTAGGCAAATTGTACTTTTAGTTGTGTTGATGTCACTCCCCATCTTTTCAGAAATCAATTTCATAATTGCGAGTGACATTTGGCACGTGTCGATTGTGTCCGATCATTATCACATTTCTGAATCTTGAACATTGAACTATGATGTGCCAAGTTCAAAGTTTGAGATCCCACATGCCTTTAGCCATGAATTGACACAAGTAATAAATATGACGAACTGACGCATGATGTGTGAGGGGAAAATGAATTATGAACATAAAAAGGTTATGGTTCAAGATTCAAGATCTTGAAAAACATGACATCACGACAGAAAAAGACGCAGGCTAAAGAAGGAATGAGATACGTAAAATGGGAAATTGAACTTTGAACTAGTGAGTTCAAGGTTCACAGTTCAATATTACATTACACATTTGACGCGGGCTTGCAAAACTCTACCAATTGAAAAGACTAGCATGGACTTGCACAGTGGGAAATGAGATCTTGAACTTTGAACATTGAGTTCAAGGTTCAAGATTCAATATACAACCTGAAACTTTACATTTTACTTTGAGAAAAATAATCAAAATCTTTTTGACCTACAACAGGTGGCTCTGACTGGGGATATGACCGTGAGGGATGAAACAATGAAATCCAAAAGTCTCTGGTTCCACAGAAAACAAAGCCTACAAGCAAGCAAAAAATAACCTAAGGCACAAAAAAACAATATGTACATGAGAGAGCGAAAACTTACAGCTCATAAAGCTTGAGATCCTACCCATTAAAGGACAAGGGAATTTCTGCTCCATCAGTGTAATTTAATCTAAAAGAGTTAGGACCGAGCTCTTGGCTAATCTCAAAGGGTCCTTTCCATAATGAGTCAAACTTGTTGTGTGCTTCCCGGGGTTCTCACCTTTTGTACCACATTAAGACTTTATCCCCTGTCATGAAATTCCTAGGTCAAGCTCTTCTGTCGAAGATATTTTTTACCCTAGCTTGGTGATTAGTGATGTGATCTACCATATGCTCCCGTTCCTCTTCAATATTGCAAAATACATGATCCTTTTCTCAATACCATTGTGGAAATGTTGGTCTTCAATCACCTTTTGTAACTTAGCAGCAGCTAGTTCTAATGGGAGAGAAAGCTAAGCTTCCACACCATATACCAGTTCAAAAGGTGATATTCCTATGGCTCTTTTTGGTGAAGTGCGATCAGCCCATAGTGCTTCATGCAACCTTTTGTGCCAATATTTGGCATTATCATCAACTAAATTCTTGATTATAGAAACCAAATTCTTGTTAGTTGATTCAGCCTAACCGTTGCCCCAAGGAAAGTAGTCAGATGAGCATGACAATTGAATTCCATTATCATAATAGAAAAGCTGCATTTCAAAAGAGGAGAAGTTCTCTGCGTTGTTAGCTACTATCTTTGTCAGAACTCCAAATCTTACCAAAATATTTTCTTTTAGGAAAGAACAAACTATTTTTGAAGTAGTTTTTCTTATGGGAATGACTTTTGCCCATTTAGAAAAGTAGTCTGTTGTGGTCAGAATATGAGTATGACCCACACTTGAAGGATAATTTATAGGTCCTATGAAGTCTATACCCCATTTCTTAAATGGTTCTTCAATAACCACAGGTCTTAATGGTAAGGCTGCCAAATGATGTTTTCTAGAGAATAGCTTACATTTTTTGCACTGTGCTACCCACTTGTAAGCATCTTTGAACATTCCATGCCAATAGTAACAGTTCCTTAGTATCTTGAATGCTTTTACTGAGGAGGAGAAGTGTCCACCACAAGCTTCATTATGAATAGATTGAAGCAGTTTCTTTTGTTGATCTTCATCAACACACCAGAGGAACATTCCATCTAAGCCTCGTTTGTATAATACATCATCAAAAATAACATACTTTACTGCTTTTAATTTTAAATTCCTTTTCTCTTTCACAGTGAGGTGATCTAGACATTCTCCATATGTTAAATAAAAGGCTACATTTGAAAACCATGCATCTTTCAGTCCAGTAAATAGAGACAAGGGAATGTTATTTTCTAATTCTTCTTCATTTTCCACAATCAACTTACAGAGTCCTTGACCCCTTAATAATTTGGTAGGTTTTATTTCTAAATCAAACTCTTGCACCTTTTCTACCCATGTCACCCTATTATTCATAGATGCCTCTTGCTGAGTTAGAATACTCTTGATAGCTGAATTCGGGACATAGACAGTAGAGTGCGAATGAAGGATGTAATATCAGAACTGCTTGATAGCCTTCACTACTACAAAAGCTTTCTTTTCCATGGGAGAGTACTTTAGCTCATGTTTCTTCAATGACACACTCATGAAGGGAATGGGGAAACCTTCACCCGCTTCATTTTTTTGCAATAGGACACTAGACATAGTATGTTATGAGGCATAGCAATGTATCACAAAATCTTTTCAGAAGTCCAGATGAGACAACACCAGAGCTTGAGAAATTTGCTTCTTTAATTCATCAAAAGATTTCTTGGCCTCTTCGGACCATTTGAAACTTTGTTTTTCACTTAACAGGTTTACCATAGGCCTAGTCATTTCTGAGAATTCAGGTACAAATCTTCTCAAGAAGTTAATTTACCTGAAGAAAGATCTTATTCCATTCCTGTTAGAGGGAAAACACAATTGTTGTATTTCTCGAACCCTTTTAGGGTTGATCTTAATTCCCTCTCTTGAAACTATATGACCTAGTAAATCTCCCTCTATCACACAGAAGATAGATTTCTTGGGATTTAGTGATATCCCTTGATTTCTACACTCTTGCAGAATGAGCTTCAAATATTTTGCATGTTTCTTCCTCTTATGAGAGAAAATGTTCAAGTCATCAAGGTAGACCATAATTATTTTATTTAGTAGGTGACTGAAAGAGGAATTAATGGCACGCTGAAAGGTGGATCCTGCATTAATCAAACCAAATGACATTCGATTATATGCGAATGTACCCCAAGGAGTAGGAAATGCCATTTTATGTTGATCTCTAGGGTTTACATTGATTTGGTTGTACCCTGAAAAACCATCTAGCATTGACATCATTTTGGAACCTACTACCATTTGCAAAATGTGATCCATGTTGGGAAGAGCAAAGTTATCTTTTAGACTGGCCTGGTTCAAGTTTCTGAAATCTACACAGATTCTGATTTCACCATTTTTATTATGAACTGGTACTATGTTTGCGACCTAGGTAGAATGATGAATTGGGTAGATTATTCTGGCACTCAACATTTTGTCCACTTCTCTAAAAATAACATCAGAGAGCCTAGGATTATAGTTCCTTAGTTTTTGCCTGAAGGGCTTGGCACCGAGTTTCAATGGGATGTGATGTTGAAACTGTCCATTTTTAAAATCCTTCAAGTCTTCATATGACCAAGAAAACACATCTTTGAATTATTTCACAAATTTTGTGAATACATTTTTTTCTTTCGGGCTATAACAAGTGCCTAGATTCACATATCTGGGATTTTCATCACTACCTATATTTATTTTCTCAAAATCACCAGATTGCTTACCACTAGTCTCTTCAGTTTGACCGATAAAACAATCACCACAGTAAAACAGGCTCTCCATTGTTATGAGGCCTTTAGGGATATGGTATCCCTTCAATTGCACAATATCTACCCTTTTGTTCACCTGTTCATCTACACAAAACTCCTGACACTTGAATTCTGAACCTTCGAAAAATACTGAGGAGAATTTTTCAATACCTTGTAAGAATGTTAACACATGAGCATCGTCACTGAAGACTTTCCAATAATTAGCATTGTCTGGCATGCTAGGTCGATGAAATAGCTCTATAGTATACTGATTGTTGTCAAAATTAGGATGGGGAATGAGTAAAGCTGCAGAACTGACAAGTACGTCTACTCTAGAATTTAACTCTCTAGGGACTGCCTCAATTGCAAATGCCTCAAAACCTTCAATTTCATCCCAAACCCTATTTCTATAATGCTTCATCTGCTCATTCCTTACTACATATATTCCTCTCACTTGCTTCATGATTAACCCAGCATCCCCTTTAGCTTTCAATAATTTGATACTTTTTCTCTTTTCTTCTTGAATACCAAGCAACAATGCTTTATATTCAGCGGTGTTATTTGTATTATCAAATTCCAGTTTAAAAGCAAAAGGAAACTTCTCACCAAAAAGAGATATAAAAAATACACCTATGCCTGAACCTATAGAGGAGAAGCTCCCATCAAACTCAAGAATCCAAACTCCTTCATTTCTGGGAGGTTTCAACTCTGCAACATCTTCTTCAGGTAAGATCACATAATTAGCAAAATCTATTTCTTGGTATAAGATCTAAGCTCTGGGATCCTTAGATGGGAAAATAGTATATTTTGACTTGGTCTCAGGTTGTAGGATTACCTTTTGATTTCCAATGGGGATTATTGCTTGTGACCAATCTAATTTAATTTCTCCTCCTAAAGCCCGGCAGAAGGTTCAACTTAAGATCATACCATAGCTAGCAGGTATGTCAGCCACAAGGATAGTTAACTTTAGCCTTTTATTGGGATAGGTGGCTAATGAAAATTGAGCATCTTTGATTTGACCAAGTAATGGGAATTGTTTAGAATCCATTGAGTAACATTTTCCAAAGGTTTTTGTTAAGGGAAAATCTAGGGATTTTGCTACAGATGAAGGCATTATATTATCTGACACCTCTGAGTCTATGATGCAGTTACTATGTGTATGACCATGCATGAATAGAGATACATAGAAAGGTTCTGGTTTACCAAAAAATTGAGTAGATTATGAGGATTACTGACTAAGGATAGTTTGAACATTTTCAAGGGAAATTGAACTCTGGTTTACAGGAGTTTCATGAGCAGACACAATATTTGTTTGATTTGCTACAACTTTAGTTGATGATCCTTTTACAAAATTCACTAATTTATCCAACTCATTGGGATTTAACTTCAAATATTCAATAGGAGAAATCTGAATCTTGGAAGATTTACAAAAATCAACAAAATCAAAGGAAGAATTAAGGTCTGATTTTTTTAGAGTCTTTACCTCTGGTCCAACTTTTTCATCCATCTTTAGGCTACCACTTGTATTCACATGCTCCTTTTCTCTTTTATTTTGAAATGGATGCGAGAATCGATTGGTATTATTTCTTCCTTGTTGACCCCTGGTGAGCAAAGAGAAAGAAGGTTCCTCCAGAGTAATAAAAATGTCACCACCATGGTCAGAATCAGACTCATACTCTAGGTAGTAACTTACGGAGTCGCCAGGTCCTTTGGAGTTTTCTTCATCAGCAGGGATCTCCTGAATACTTTCTTTTTTAGCTTCTAGCTATTTGTATCAAACTATCTTAGGACATGAATCGCCATCATGTTCATCAGTCAAATGAAAAATACACATATTTCATTTTATAGGAGGGGGCTCAATTTGTAGTCTTTATTGAACCGGCAGAGCATTCAATGATTTCTCGCAATTTCCTATCCCTTGACTTGGATATCTGTGAGGAACATCTTGGTATGGGGTAGGAGGGGATTTTGGCATCTATCTCTATAGGGAAATCATATCATTAACTAATTTCTATACTACTGGATCACTATAGCCAGAAGTAGAGGATTGATTTGTCGATGTCTATACATCTCTTCTCCATTTTCCTACCGTTATGAGGTAATCCTCAAGTTCTACTGCAAGGTTTTGGGCTGTAGCTATATCAGCCACCCTATCCTGTCTCAATTGATAGCTTATGTCAAGGGGCATTGCATTGAAAAAGATGCCTTTTTGATTTTCACCATTCGTTCTTTTAGCATTAGGGATCTGATATAGGATCTTATTGAATTTGGCCATGAACTCCATCATAGGCTCTTGCATCTCCTTTAATTAGGACAATTGGAGCAAGAGGGAGTGTTCATCTTTAGTAGATTTGAAATGAGCTTCAAAGGCCATTTTCATTGAGTTCCAATTGGTAATATGACCATTTGGAAAATGGTAAAACTAGTCAGCAGCAAATTCGGCAAGGGTTTGTACAAATAACCTAATTTCAACATCTTCATGTTGGACAGCTAAAATCCCACAAGCAGTATTGAAAGTGTTCAAATGGTCATCTACAGAAACTTCACCATTGCCATAGAATTTAGGTAATACATCTCTAGCCCCTTTTGGTAAGGGATGGTTTCCTCCTACATTTAGAGGACCTACTACAGCTCCCCAAGGCTGGGCCATGATTGAAGTCGGGAAGATGGTTACAATGGGGGGACTTAGAGTACTAGACAATGTTAAAGCCTGCCAATTGGATTGACTTGAAGATGCTTCAAGGGAAACTTTAGGGGGAGAGGAAGGCATAATTTTTTATTTCTTCTTAGGGGTAAAGGTAATAGGAAAGTGAAATTTTTTCAAATCTTGACAAAAATTATCAAAGATACCTTCTCTCCTCTGGGACCTAGTATAAGGACGAGAATCTAGGTTTAAGGCCCTTGTGGGTCTTGAGCTACTTTGTCCACCACTATAGCTTATTGTGCTATGGGAAGTCCTCTCAACCACTCCCCAATCTCTTCTTCCTCCTCTATCACCAATCAAACCTGCTGATATTGCTGATCACTTTCCCTTACTTTCTAGGCCAAGACATCTAAATCAGAAATAATGTCTTTTTGAGTATATAAAAAGTGTAAGTCAGGTTGAAGGATAGGGGAATTTATTCTTTGCTAGGTATCAAATCAATAGGCAATACCATGATCTTCTCTCACTTGTAAACAAAAAATCATACTGATCTTTTTAAACACGGTCCCCAATGGAGTCACCAAAAATCTGTTAGTGAAATTTTTTTTCCTTCTTGAAATGTAGTTATCAAAGACTCTTAAAACCCAAACATAAAAGGAAAGAAATGCACTAAAAATTGAGTGTGTCACTCACAACCACACTCTCTACATTTAAAGGCACAATTGCCTTACACAAGAAAAATTTTCAATTAAACCTTTTATTTAGAAACATCTATTTTTGAAGCATACTTTTGACGAGAAAGCATGAAAGGCTGTGATTCACATCACCATAGATAATTGATTAACTATTCTGAGATTTTGAAGATCAAAAGATATACGAGCCAACTAACTCAAACCTTAATTAGAAGAATAACAAAAGAAAGGTTGTTTCATAAAGATAATAAATCTTGAAAGATTACTAAATAAATCCAAAATATATTTCAACAGATCATAACAACATGTTCATTCAACTCCAACTGAAATCAAAACCATGCATTTCAATAGAACAACTGATCCACAAAAATGATAAAATCTGCTTATATTACCAACTGATAATATATATATATTCATATATTTGAAAATATCCAGTATCATCACCACATGAAGAACTTAAGAAAATGGAACTGATAATAAAATTGAATTTCTTTTGCAAAAGAACTGACCCTAATTTGGTCGTCCAAAATATCATTTATAGCCACGCAGGGCTTAATTCACTTTTAAAACTAACTGCCTCAAAAATAGCAGGAACTTTAGAAAAAAATTTACTTTGACTACGAATAGTGAATTTTCATCCATTCCAGGCACTGCCTTTTTAGATATAAACTTATTTATATCATAGGTATAAACATTCTCCATATTATGCATCTTCATTTCTAATTCCCCTCTTTTCTTTTTCCACAACTCCACATCATTTTCCACTGTATTTAGTAATTCTTTAGCTTTTGTCATCACATTATCAAAATCACTAGCAAACCTAGTATTTTCTTCATTTACCATATCCATCCATTTGTAGAAAGTTGTTCATATTGATCTGTCCTTGTGTACCTAGTCCAGGAATTTCTAACTTTTAGGAGACTTTACATCCAAATCAAAGGGGACCATTGTCAATGGCTGAGGCAGAGGATTATAAAGCCGCTGAATATACTTGGCCATTTCATAAAGGGCCTGCTTCAGTTTGATCTTATCTTCAGTGTCCTTTTTCACTCGGTGACTAATCTTCTTATTGGCTGAATCAAAGATTTTTAAGTCAGTTGCCCTGGTGGACATGCCCAGATCTATCTTTTCTACATGGATATCACTTTCTGTAACCTCATCACTATTTTTATCTAATTTTGGTTTGAATATCTCTACCATCCAGTGTCCTATCTTAGTATCCACATCAACCATGGCTTCTACCTTTGGCTTCTTACCTCTTGGGGTTTTCCTGAGATATTTGATAACCATATCTCCAACAGTAGCTGATATTGGAACAATGCTCCTTTTCATATTAACCGAAAGCCCCAACCAATTGGGACTCTTTGGTGTAGGAGCGTCATCAGAAGGGGTTGATACTAACACATTTTTGTGGTCTTCCCCTACCATTTGAATCTTCAGAGGGCTTGCTAGACTCTTATCCATTTAAACCTTTCTCTTATGCTATTTTTTGCTCTCTTCCTGGTCAGACTCAACTGTAATGCAGGGGGTCGATTCTTACTTTTCTTTCCTTTTTCTCTTGGTTCTTGTAATCCTCGGGGATTGTATAGGGATTGTTTCTTCCCTTTCAGTATGATCTTAAATTTTGATTTTGGATTCACTTGCAGAAAGTAATTCCTCATTTTAATTAGTAATAGTGGGAGAAGTGGTGAGTTTCAAAATCCTTATACTCTTCCTGGTTACTGAGACAGGGATTTCCTATTTCTTCTTCTTGCTTATTTCCTTCAACCACTTGTCTGTTCTTTTGAACACACTTTCAGAAATATCATTCAAATCATCTACCTCCTCTCTTCCCCAATCTATTTTCATGGCTATTACTTCACTATTTTGTTTTGCACATCTGACTTCTATCACATCTTCTTCCACATCAGTGTCAAGCCCTTTAATTTTAAAAGGCAGTCGTAGGGTAATAATTTGATCCAGTGAAAACCAAGAATGCATTCTTTTCACAACCTCAAATTCATCAATACAGTCAGCCCAATAGTCTTCCAAACTCGGTTGATGTAGGAAGGTGACATCTATTGTGAAATGGTTCACCAAAAATTTCTTGCTGTCAAAATAGCTGTGACTTTGATAATAAGGGAGATTGAATACTTTTAGTTCAGTATCAGGAGAAGACATACCATGTCTTAATCTAAGGTGATAGTTTCCCAAATCAATAGGAAAGAATGAACCCACTCCTATTTTAAGCTTGAATTTCAATCTGACCTGGATAATTTGCCTGCATATTTCCAATAGAATGTACTTATCTAGACAATAGCATGGGAGCTTCACAGGTTCACCACTAAAGCCTCCTACCCTTAAATAGTTGAAGGTGGGGAATTGAACAAAGAAACTACCATAAGCCTTAATCAAGTCCATATCCTCTTCAGACATTCTGCAATTAATTCTTCCTCTCAGCTCAAAGACAAGCTTGGATAGGAACGTATCTTGCACCCTTCAGAAATTTCTCAGGTTCTTCTCCTTCTGTAGATAAGAATGATATTCATAGATCATCATGTCATCTCTCCACGGTTGATGATGCAGACCCTCCCAGTTTCTACAGATGGCTAAAACATAAAATAGGTATGAGGACATATAGAAATTAGAGGCTTCTATAGACTAGGATAGCTCTTCATCTATCTTTGCCACTATTACTTCAACCCAGTCGACATATTTTCCATCAGTTAGGATGGCTTGAATGAGGATGTACATCAAGTCCTCCCACATTATGTCATTAGGTTTTCCCCTTAGTCTATTCAGCATGACAACAATATCTCTTACCTCTCTTACCAAATGGTCCTTTTTCAAAGGCTTGGGAAGTCTGGAACCTCCTCTTTCAACTTTGGATAACCAGTCTCTGGCTATATTGTTACTATAATCTCTAAAATTGCGGAGAAAATCTTCTTTATCTTTTTCAAAATCATAGGTGACATAAGTCTTTGCGGGGGGAATTCTCAAGGCTGCCATTATTGTTTGTTGGTTCACAGACACCAACATTTGTCCAGAAGGAAGGCAGATACATTTATTTACCCTGTCATACCTGTTTCTACACTCCATCACCAATTTAGGGCACAAAGTCACTTTAGGAAAACCAGCAGCCTCCAACAAACTACTTTCAATGATTTTGGCTGATATAGTCTCGGCTTTGGCATTTCTAACTCTATGAACAATCTCTACAATGTCTTTGTTGACAAGAACCGTATCTCTCATCTCTGGTAAACAACTAATTATAGGAGAAAACTTGTTCTCTTTTACAAATTTGGCCTATTGGGCCAACTTACTAGAGCTACCCATGATAATTCCTAGCACTACTGATTCGGGAAAAAGATACAAAACAATGGAAATTTCCTTTCTTATAGAATGCAATTCTTAAAAACTAGAAAGGAAAATAAGAGAAAACACTTTGAGACTCACTGATGCTAACACTTCTGCTTGCAGAGAAAAACCTTCAAAGATCTTCAGTCCCATCTAGCTTTCCAACAAAAGGTGAAAATAGAAATGGAAAAGAAAGGAAAGTGGAATACATACATTTAAATCACTTCTTTTTAGTAATTATGATTACTTTTCATGAATCAATGATTCCCGCCGTCAATAGCTGGCCACGTCCCATCGCATTTCCTTCTTACTAAGGAAAAATGTACTTTTAATTGAGTTGCTGTCACTCCCCATCTTTTCAAAAATCAATTTCATAATTGCGAGTGACATTTGGCACGTGCCGAGTGTGTCTGACCATTATCGCATCTCTGAATCTTGAACATTAAACTGTGATGCACCAAGTTTAAAGTTTGAGATCCCACATGCCTTTAGCCAGGATTTGACACAAATAATAAATACGATGAACTAACACATGACGTGTGAGGGGAAAATGAATTATGAACACAAAAATGTTATGGTTCAAGATTCAAGATCTAAAAAAATGTGATTCCGCGACAGAAAAAGATGCAGGCTAAAGAAGGAATGACATACGTAAAATGGGAAATTGAGCTTTGAGCTTTGAACTAGTGAGTTCAAGGTTCATAGTTCAATATTACATTACACATTTGACGCGGGCTTGCAAAACTCTACCGATTGAAAAGACAAGCATGGACTTGCACAACGGGAAATGGGATCTTGAACTTTGAACATTGAGTTCAAGGTTCAAAATTCAATATACAACCTAACACTTTACATGTTACTTTGAGAAAAATATTCAAAAGCTTTTTAACCTGCAACACCTTTCTTCATCTTCATCTGAATCATCCTTCATGGCTACAAATACCATCTCGATGTCTTCTTCTGATTCTGTGTCAGTGTCATCATTTTTGCATGTGGCTAGGTAAATGGTCTTCTTTCCTTTGTCCTTGTAGTCTCGGATATCTCTTCTTTTTTATTTTCGGTTGCTTCTGTAATCACCTCTGTCAAAATTCTTTTCAAATGACCTGCCATTACTTCTGTCATCTTTTCTCCTGTTAGGACATCTTGCAGCAATGTGTCCAAGCTCTTTACAATTAAAACATACAAGTGGTAATTTACCTTTGTATTTACCTTTGCCTCTCTGCATTCTTCTAGCCATAAGTGCTTCAATTTCATCAAGATCCTCTTCTTCACTTTCACTATCACTATCTTTTCTCATAGTGTGTTTATGACTTGATTTACTTATTCTCAAAGAAGATTTGAATGTTGACTCTATGTTTGGTAAGACACTATTATCAAAGTTATTCATCTCAAATGAAATTAGTCTTCCAATCAAACTATCAAGAGTAACATTGTTATTTTCTACTGCTCTCATTTCTTGTATGGAAGATACTCTAATAGCATAAGAAGGTAGTAAGGTTCTTATAATTTTACTTACCACTGTATCTTTATCTAGTACACCTCCAACTCCTCGGATAGCATTGACTACCTCTTTGATTGTTGTGCTGTATTGTGTGATGTTTTCACCTTCTTTCATTTTGAGATCATCAAAATTTCCTCTAAGGATTTCTACCTTGGCTCTCAAAACATTTTTATCACCACCATGTACAAGCTTCAATTTATCCCACATCATCTTTGCAGTTGTGCATGCTTTAACATCTTCAAATTCAGCATCGGAGAGTGAGGAAGCAAACTCTATTATCATGCAGTTGTGCTCACACTTCTCTCTCATTTATTCAACTATGAGTTCTCTTGTGGGAAACACATATTCCATATCTAAGGATTGAGTAACATCATTTCCAATACCTGATAAGTGGAGTCTTATCTTGCTTTTCCATGAAGCAAAGTTGTCTTTGTTCAGCTTGGGCACATCTCATCTGTTCATCTTGTGATCTTTTTCTTAGGTCTTGAAACCTTCCTTCTAAGCACACAAGCTCTGATACCAATTGTTATTAATAACTAAGGAGGGGGGGGGGGGGGGGGGGGAANGGGGGGCGTGAATCAGTGGCCTCAAAAATTAATCCTTAAATCAATCCTTTAAAACTTAGTACCACAGAATTATACCTCTAGTTATCTTTAGTCTTGTAAGATGAATGCCTCCATATTCTTATATCAAATTACTACTTGTCAGAATGCTTTGTAAAACCTTCTACTATAGGTTTACCGATAAGAAGTCATTCTATTTACCAAAATATAGTAAATAACTAGTGTATACCGATCAATCTAGATTTACTTATGTGAAATGCAAAATAGTAAAGTAATGATTCATAAACACATGACACATGGATTTTTAATGTGGAAACCCTTTTAAGGGAAAAACCCACTGGGACCGATACCCAAATTTTTCACTCTTCTAAAGTGAGCTCGGTGAAGAGCCAACCCTATTAAAGGTTACAAACACACTGTTAGGTGTGACCTTGTTAGAGGATTTAAATGAGTAGTTTGTCACTTAGTATCTGGCATCTAATGCAACCATCCTTGATCAAACACTCACTTGGCCTGTCAATAGGTATCGGGCATATCCAATGCTACTTTTTATGATCAAAAATTTTTATACTCCTTGGGATGTATCTCAATTAGAAAATACTTTTAAGTCCTGCTCGGTTAAGAGACTTGATG
Source organism: Thuja plicata (assembly GCA_018584345.1). Taxonomy (NCBI): domain Eukaryota; kingdom Viridiplantae; phylum Streptophyta; class Pinopsida; order Cupressales; family Cupressaceae; genus Thuja; species Thuja plicata. The sequence continues at coordinate 2,815,104 of MU224256.1, read as the reverse complement.
CTTTAATGGTTAAATTGAAACAATAAATTCATCTGTTCACATATACAACTTAAATTGCATATTTTTAGATCTATTGTAAGTGCATTACCTCTCTGATCAATATAACTAATTCAATACCTTTACTCCACATTGTTCTGGTCTGTGATGTTGTATCATTGTTCATCGCTGTGTGCAAAATTTAGCTCTTCCCTCAGCTTGATTGATCAAGTCTGAATGAAGAATTTCTTCCCCTTCAGAATCTCTTCAACATCTATTTTGTTGTCACTCCCCTTAATCATACTGAATAAGATTGTATCTTAAATACACATGATTTCACTATTTCTTGGCTTTCTTGATCTTAGCATGATCCATAATTCTCGCCAACTAGATTTAAAGAAAAAATATAGTTTTGTCTCGTAGAGATCTTCTTACCAACTGGACAAATCAGATTTAAATCCTTTACTTATCTCTGGCTTTATCTTGTCAATTAAAACAATGATAAGTACTAGTTAAGTCTATATTTATCTCTTGAAAGCTAAGCATTTTGTCATTTCTAAACTCTTTGTTTTGTCAGTCAATACTTTAGTTAGTCGTCGGTGACAACTGAATGTTCTGTCAGTGAGACTTTAGTTGTCTTTAGGATTTTCATCTGTTGGGAAACACTGTAATTCTATCCATCGTGTTACACTGTTCTTTGCTCGTCGGGTAACATTGTGACTTTTCTCATCAGTAATGTTGTGATTTTTCTTATCAGGTAACACTGTGACTTTTCTCATCAGTAATGTTGTGCTTTTTCTCATCGGGTAACATTGTGACTTTGCTCTCATTGGTTTACTCTACTTGTCAGTGTGCACTGCGTCGGTGTATACAATCACTTTGTGAATACTTAACTTTTATGCATTACTGATAGCATAGCCTTTGATTCGTTGGTTCTTTGAAGTCTTTAGAAGTATGTTCATGACCATACATATTATATCAAGTTGACATTAAAGACAATATAATACATTAACTAATGTAATGTATTGCAAGATCATCAACTTAACATCTTCAAACATTAAATTGGTTATACTTCATCATGGCACTGATGTCATCACCCATCTACATTTCTTCCTCAGGAAGGGGCTCATTATCATACTATACTTTTTTTGTTTCCTCTGGATGCATGGCCACATGATCCTTCTCCATCTCCTCCTAAAACTCTTGTAGTGGAATTCCTTCTTGTGGCCCTTCGGATAATGGTTCCTCAATAGGAACCTTAGGAGTACTTCCTGGACTAGTCTTTGTAGGTTTTTTTGATGTCCGTGAGTGTATTATGTTCAAATGAATACTTCTTCTTGGTGGGGTTTCCAATGTAGTTACAGGTCATTTCTAAGAGGATCTTTTCCTCTTGGTGGAGGTGGCTGTAGGAGTTGTGGTAGATGGAGTATCCATGAAAGTTGGAGCCACATGAGAAACATGGGTATCATCTTTAAAATAATTTGCTTCCTTTTCTTTTAATTTTTATTTGCGTTAAGCAGCCTATTCTATAATAGGAAATTGGGAGGTCATAGGAAACTCTATTTCACCTTCCCCCATGCTAGGGTTTGGGTCACTAGTTTCCCTATTTTCCTTCTCTGCACCTGAAGGAGAAGGGTTTTTACAAGAGGATTCTGACATCAAGGATGTAGGGTTCTCTGGGACAATATTTTCCTCAGGGTCATTCCACTGCTCTTCTTGAATTGCCTGGTTGGGTGGTTCAACTTGAAGTTGCACATGCTGTGCCACTATGAGTTTAACCCAACTCATGGGTGAAACATCTTGCAATGAATATTCCATAAGAATTTTAATCAACCCATGGTGGGTTAAAACATTTTCTCTTCCCTTCTTGACCTCTTCTAAACTCAAATTTAAAAAGGAATAAATAAAATTGGGATCATTGACTAGGCATCCATGTCACAAATGACTGAGTAACTTAAAATTCATTTCATGTAAATATGAAATAATCCCTTCATAGGTTAAATACCTGATGATTTGGACCACAAGCTGTGGATATTCACCTGGAACAGAAAGTCTTTGTGCTCCTTGTTTTCTCATTTCCAATCTGGGGTCTATATGAATGGTGAATTCTTCCCATGCTGAGCATGCATCGTTCCCATTTGGAAATGCTTCACCAATGGAGGGAAGGCCTAAAACTTGAGAAATCCTTGCTTCAGTAGCATTAAATTGATGAACTATAACTGATTAAATTCTTGAAGTTCTTAAGTTTATCACCGAGATGTAGAAAGTTAATGCAATACATTAAATCAGTTAATGTATTGTATTGTATTGTCATTGATGTCAACTTGATATAATATGATTGGTCATATTCATATTGTCAAAGACTTCAAAGAACCAAAGGAATAATGCTTATGTTAATAGTAAATGCATTAAAGTTCAGTATACATCAAGTGACAACAGACACCGACGGATAGTGCACATCGAAGGATAAAGAACACCGAGAGAAGTGTCACAGTGTAAACTGAGAAAGATGCCTGAGCAAGCATTACCAATGAGAAAAAAAGAGAGATAATGAAGCAGAAATAAATTCCATAGTGTTTCCCGATAGACAGAAAACCCTGACAGACATAGATGCCCAAGGACAACTAGAGTTAAGACCGAGAAAACAAAGAGTTAAAACACCAATCAAAACTGAAGTTTAGAAATGAAAAAATACTTAGATGGCAGGAGCTAAACATGGAGTTAACTGTTTGATTACATTTCTTTCATCGACAAGTTAAAATCTAGAGATAAGCTAGAGATTTAGAGGTAGTTTTATTATAGTTGTCAAGGAGAAATCTATGGGATAAAACTAAAGCATGCTTTAAAAGAAAGAATGGTGAGATTTCTAGATCACATCAAGAACAAGAAAGACAAAGACCTAGAAATGGTAAAATCATGTCTATAAAAGAGACAAGCTAATTCATTGTGAATTGGTGGGTGAATAGAGAAGAAGATGTTTAAAAGAATACTAGTGAAGGAAAAGACTTCATACAATCCTAATCAATCAAGCTAAAGAACAGAGCTAATATTTTTGCAGACACTGAGCAATAGAGAAACATCACCTTGCAGAAAGAAGTGGAGCAAAGGTATTAAAGAGAAACATTGATCAGAAAGGTATTATGATCTTACAATAGATCTAAAAATCTGCAAAGTTTAGTTGTATTCATGAATAGATCATTTACTATTTTAGTTTAACCATTGGATCAGAAAGTCTCTTAACCGAGCAAGACTTAAAAATCCTTTCTATTTTGAGATACATCCCAAGGAGTATAAAAAGTTTGGTCATAAAGACAACATAGTGAATGATAGATATCAAGTGAAAAACTATTATATTTAAATCCTCTAACAAGGCCGCACTTAGCAGTATGTTTGTAACCTTTAACAGGGTTGGCTCTTCACTGAGCTCACTTCATAAGAGTGAAAATTTTGGGTTACCATTCCCAAGTGGTTTTTTTCCCTAACATGGTTTCCAAGTTAAAAATCCATTTTTCAAATGTGTATATGGTTCATTTATTTGATGTTTTTATTTACACATTACTAAAATAGGATGATCAGTAAACACTAAGTCATTTACTATATTTCAATAAATACTAGACTGTTATTTGGTAAATCTTAAGTATAAAGATAAATAGTGAACTTTGAGAAGTAGTTATTTGATAAGATTATTCAAAGGCATACATCTTGTAGGACTGAAGATAACTAGAGGTTTATATTTATGGTATAAAGTTTTTGGGTTTATTTAAAGGATTAATTTTTGAGGCCACTGATTCACCCCCCCTCTTAGTTATTCTAATAATTGGTATTAGATCTTGTGTTCTTAGAAAGGGAGTTTAAAGACTCGAGAAATAGATCACAAGATGAGAAAACATGATGTGCCTAAGTTGAACAAGGAAAAATTTGCATCATGGAAAAGAAGAATAAGACTCCACCTATGAAGTATTGGAAATGATGTTACTCAATACTTGGATGCTGAATATGTGTTGCCTATAGGACCTCACACACTTGATCAATTGAGAAAAAAATATCAACACAATTATATGATGATAGAGCTTGCTTCCTCACTCTCTGATGTTGAATTTGAAGATGTCAAAACATGCACCACTACAAAGGAAATGTGGGATAAATTGAAGCTAGTACATGGAGGAGATGCAAATGTACTAAGATCTAAGGAAGAAAGCCTAAGAGGTATATTTGATGATGTAAGAATGAAAGAAGGAGAAAACATCACTCAGTATAATTACAGAATCAAAGAGGTAGTCAATGCTATCCGACAATTTGGAGGTGTACTTGAAGAAGAAATAGTGGTAAGTAAAATCCTAAGAACCTTATTGTATGTTTATTCTATTAGAGTATCTGCTATACAAGAAATATGAGTAGTAGAAAATAAAAAATGTTACTCTAGATAGTTTGATTGGTAGACTTATTTCATTCAAGATGAATAACTTTGACAAAAGTGTCTTACCATCTATTGAGTCTGTATTCAAATATTTTTTGAAAATAAGCAAATCAGGTCATAAACACACTATGCGAAATGATAGTGAAAGTGATAGTGATGACCAAGATCTTGATGAGATCAAAGCACTAATGGCTATAATATTGCAGAGAGGCAAATGTAGATACAAAGGTAAATTACCACTTTTATGTTTTAATTGTAAATAGATTGGAAACTTTTCTTCTAGATGTCCTAACAAAAGAAAAGATGATAGATCATATGACAAGAAGTTTGACAGAGGTGATGATAGAGACTACCAAAGCAACCAACAATCTGATAGAAGAGAAAACTGAGACTACACAGACAAAGGGAAGAAAGCTTGTTACCTGGCTAAGAAGAAAGATGACAAAACTAACATTGAATTTGATGAAGACATTGAGGTGGTATTTGTTGCTATAAAAGATGATTCAGATGAAGAGGAAAGGTATGTAGAAAATGCACTCATATCTAAGGTTAGTAAGAATGATGTCTGGATTATTGATAGTGGCTGTACTCACCACATGACTGGAGATAAGGAAAATTTTTAAAATTTTGAATACTACAATGGTGGATCAGTAAGAATGGGTAATGACTCACCCTATCTGGTTGAAGGTAAAGGAACTATAATGTTGAATAATCTGATCAGATGTGAAAATTTATAGTGGGTAAAAGGACTTAGCTATAATCTATTGAGTGTTTCACAACTAAATAATACAAGTCACCGAGTTTCATTTAAGAACAAGAAGGCAAAGATCTTCAATGAATTAGGAAGGTTGATCGGAACCGGTGAACAAATAAAAGGTAACCTATTCTATCTTGATGATATAAATACCACTTGTTTAATGGATAGAAATGAAGGCATATGGTTGTGTCATAAAAGGTTATGTCATGTGAATTTTGACAACATGGTTAGGATTAGCAATAAAAGGAAAGTAAGAGGCTTATCAAGAATGTCAAAACCTGACCATGTCATGTGTAAAAATTGTCAAAAGGGTAAAATGACTAAGTCTAGTTTCAAGAGAAAAATCTACACATCTAATGCCATTCTAGAATTAGTCCATACTGAACTATGTGGACCCATGAGAACAAAGAGTTACTATGGAGATAGATATTTCATCCTCTTTGTTGATGATTATTCTAGAATGATGATAGTTATGTTCTTAAAAGAAAAATCAAATGCATTCAAGATATTAAAATGCTATAAAGCTATTGTAGAAAAACAAAGTGGTAAGGAACTGAAATGCTTAAGATTAGATAGAAGTGGGGAATTTATTTCTAATGAATTCACTAAATTTTCTAATGAGCATGGAATTCAAAGACATGTTTCTGCACCAAGAACACCACAAAAAAATGGGATTATTGAAAGAAGGAACAGATACATTGTTGATTGTGCCAGAACACTAATGATTGAGAAAAGCATCACTCAAACATTCTGGAGGGAAGCTATCAGTACTGCTGTCTACACATTGAACAAAGTTCAATTGAAAAATGACACAAATAAGACACCCTATGAGCTATGGTACGGATACACACCCAATGTAAGTTACTTCAGAATTTTTGGAAGTCAATGCTATATTTTGAAAGTGATAGAAATGGAAAGCTTGACTCCAAAGGTGAAGAAGGAATATTTTTAGGGTATTCTACCAAGATTAAGGCTTATAAATGTCTTAACAAAACCTCTAACAAAATAATTGAAAGTGCAAATGTCAAAATAGATGAATTTGAAGAGAAACATGATGAGGAAATCAGAAAAGAACTAGAAGACTACAACAAGTTTGTTTACAGTGAACAACCTAACACTCTACCCGAGCAACAATGTATCGCTCCCGAGAAACATAACAATGCACCCGAGCATCAGGTTGCTAACACCAAAAATTAGGAAACTGCTCAAAATGATGTACCGAGTGAAGGAGATTAGAATAAAGGTCAAGATGATGATCAAAATAATGAACAAAGAGGTGAACCAATACTTGCCAATTATTTCAAAAGACACCATCCAAAAAACCAGATCATAGGAGATAAGAAGGCTGGAATGAGAAGAAGAAGTAAGTCAGTGAACACTAGATGTTTAATTTGTATTTTGAGCCTAAATTTGTTAATTTTTCACTTGAAAATGAAGAATGGGTCAGTGATATGAATGAAGAGATAGAGTAGATAGAGAAGAACATAACATAGACACTAGTACCGAGACCAGATGACAAAAATGTCATCGGTACCAAATGGATATTTAGAAACAAGTTGAATGAGAATGGAGAAGTTACAAGGAACAAAGAAAGATTAGTATGCAAGGGATATGTACAAGAAGAAGGTATTAACTATGGAGAAACATTTTCACCCATTGCTAGAATAGGATTCATAGTTATACTTTCTTATGCTGCATACAAGGGATTCAAGGTATACCAAATGGATGTGAAATCTGCATTCCTAAATGGAATAATAGAGGAAGAGGTATACATTGAACAACCAGAAGGGTTTGTTGATCCTAACAAGAGAAATATGGTTTGTAGACTACACAAAGCCTTGTATGGATTAAAACAAGCACCGAGAGAATGATATGAAATAATTCACTCCTATCTCATAAGCATTGGATTTGTAAGAACTGGTGAAAACAACAATCTGTATTTAAAAGAAGATACTGATGATAAAATTTTGATTGCTGAAATATTTGTTGATGATATCATATTTGGAGGTAATGATATGTTATGCAAATATTTTTCTAATGAAATGAGAAAAGATTTTGAAATGTCAATGTTTGGGGAGATCAAATTCTTTCTTGGTCTACAGATTCTTCAACAGGATGCTGGCATATACATCACACAATCCAAATATATCAAGGAAGCTCTCAAAATATTCAAGATGGAAGACTCCAAGCTAGAAAACCTATGGCAACTGGATGCAAGATGACAAAGGAAGATAAGTCAAAAGAGGTAAATCAGACACTATATAGATCAATGATTGGAAAGCTAATGTATGTTGTTTATACTAGACTAGATATAGCACATGTAGTTGGAATAGTTGCAAGATTCTCTGCTAATCCCAAGGAATCACACATGACTGTTGTCAAAAGAATTCTAAGATATCTAATGAATACCAATGATTATGGCTTATGGTATAAAAGAGAAGGCAAATTTGAGCTTTAATTTTATATAGATGTTGATTGGGCTGGAAACTTAGATGAAATGAAGAGCACAAATGGAGGAGCATTCTTCATGGGTGAAAAACTTGTCACATGGATCACCAAGAAGCAAGGATGCATCTCACAATCTACTACAGAAGTGGAATATGTGGTTGTTTCTACAAATTTCTCTAATATTGCATGGATCAAGCAATTACTAGAAGGTATGAATATGAAAATTCTTGAACCAACGATTATCTATTGTGATAATACAAGTGCAATTAACATTTCAAAGAATCTAGTCATGCATGCTAAGACTAATCATATTGCCATCAAGTATCATTACTTGAGAGAACAAGTGAAAGAGAAGGAAGTGATACTATAATACGTTCAATCCAAGGAACAATTAGCAAACATGTTCACCAAGCCATTTCCTAAAGATACATTTGAGTACCTGAGAAAGAGACTAGGGGTATGACCCCTGTCTATTGGTCACTAAGCTGACTAGGAGGTTGCATCGGCCTACACACAATAGGAAGATCATTCATGTTGATGCAAGCTAAGAGATGGACTGCAAAGATACATCTATACACAAAAAGGTACTTATCAGCACCGAAACACTAGGATATTTTTTGGTTAATACAGAGCTACATTACCGATGGAAAGGGAAACTCAAGGAATATATTAAGTAAAGAGGAATAACTTTGGCATTATTGTCAAAGGGAGAGAAATTCCAAATGAAGAGATGCACTTAAAGAGAGAATATATCCATATGAAATATTCATCAGAGTCACAAGGGAGAGAATACATCCAAAGAGAGAGAAGTATTCAAATTAACCATATTATTGTCAAAGGAAAAAGAGATATCGATAAGAGAGGAAAATTCAAAGGGATAACACAGATCACAAACATAATTTACAACAAAGGGAGAGACAAAATTAGAAGCTGGTACATCTATCTAGTGAGGGGAATGAAGATTGAAGAAATTACTCTGCAAGAATCAAATATGAGCTAGAAGAGCTTACCGAGAGTTTTAAATTTTTATTGGTTGTAGAAAAATAAGTTTGGTAGAGATTGATGAACTACAACTGATATATTTCATATTGTATTAGTATTATGTAGTGTGTTGCCATCAATGCCAAAGGGAGAGATTGATGAACTATAATTGATTAAATGCTTGAAGTTGTTAATTTGATCACCGAGATGCATAAATTTAATGCAAGACATTAAATTAGTTAATGTATTATATTGTCATTGATGTCAACTTGATATAATCTGATTGGTCATATTCATATTGTCAAAGAATTCAAAGAACCAAAGGAATACTGATTATGTTAACAGTAAATGCATTAAAGTTTAGTATACACCAAGTGACAACAGAAATCAATGGATAGTGCACACCAATGAATAAAGAACCCTGAGAGAAGAGTCACAGTATAAACCAAGAAAGATACCCAAGCAAGCATTACCGATGATAAAAACCAAAGAGATACCCGAAAAAAATTGAATTTCATAGTGTTGCCTGATGGACAGACAACCCCGCTAGATAGAGATGCTTGAGGACAAATGAAGTTAAGATCGAGCAAACAAGGAGTTAGAACACTGATCAGAACTGAAGTTCAGAAATGAAAAAAAGACTTAGCTGGCAGGAGCTAAACATGGAGTTAACTGGTTGATTACATTGTTTTCATCTACAAGTTAAAAGTTAGAGATAAGCTAGATCTTTAGAGATAGTTTTATTCCAGTTGTCAAGGAGAAATCTATGGGATAAAAGTAAAGAATAATTTAAATGAAAGAATGGTGAGATTTATGGATCACATCAAGAACAAGAAAGACAAAGACCTAGAAATGGTAAAAACATGTCTATAAAAGAGACAAGCTAATTCATTATGAATTGGTGGGTGAATAGAGAAGAAGATGCTGAAGAGAATATTGGTGAAGGAAAAGAATTCATACAGTCATGATCAATCAAGCTCAAGAATAAAGCTAATATTTCTATGGATACCGAGCAACAGAGAAACAACATCACCGAGTAGAAAGAAGTGGAGCAAAGGTATTAAAGATAAACATTGATCATAAAGGTGTTATGAGCTTACAATAGATCTAAAAATCTGCAAAGTTTAGTTGTATTCATGAACAAATCATTTACTATTTTAGTTTAACCATTGAATGAGAAAGTCTCTTAACCAAGCAGGACTTAAAAATCCTTTCTATATTGAGATACATCCCAAGGAGTATAAAAATGTTTGGCTATAAAGATAGCATAGTGAATGATAGATATCAGGTGACAAACTATTATATTTAAATCCTCTAACAAGGTCGCACTTAACAATGTGTTTGTAACCTTTAACAAGGTTGGTTCTTCATCGAGATCACTTCAGAAAAGGGTGAAAATTTTGGGTTACTGGTCCCAAGTGGTTTTTCCCCTAACAAGGTCTCCACATTAAAAATCTGTGTCAAATGTGTATAAGGTTCATTGCTTTGATGTTTTTCTTTACACATTACTAAAAGAGGATGATCGGTAAACACTAAGTCATTTAATGTATTTTGGTAAATACTAGACTGCTATTTAGTTAATCTTAAGTATAAAGATAAATAGTGAACTCCGAGTAGTAGTTATTTGATAAGATTATTTAAAGGCATACATCTTGTAGGATCGAAAACAGCTAGAGGATTATATTTGTGGTATAAATTTCTTGGGGTGATTTAAAGGATTAATTTTTGAGGCTATTGATTCACACCCCTTTCAATTATTCTAACAAAACTCTCAAACCCTTGACATAAGATACTCCATTGATGAGAGTTCTAAGAAAATCTAATGATATTGCTTCATCATATCCGGTCAGTCAGACAAAATAAGTAAGCTACCCTACTCTGTTAAAGGTCTGCACACTGGACTGGTCTTGTAACAAATAAAAATGATTGGTCAATTCATGTTTGATAGGAGGGCCTCCCATTCTGTAGCTGTAAAACTCTCAATCCTAACAATGGAAACGCTGATAATGCCAAATGCTTAAAAATAAGATTACCCTTCAAATGTTTCCACCTCTCTACTCTAGATTTCAAATGCCTTTCGGCTCTTTGTTTTGGATTATGCTATGGCTAGACTAAATTATATCACTGGGGTTTCTATAGATTTCTTGGAATAAAGAGGCAAGAAGAAATTTGAAAAATGAGGCTCAAAGCTTGGTTTTGCAAAGCAATGTTAGCAAGAAAGGCTCACACACAGGGGTTGTCATGCCAGTTTAGAAAGATGGCTGCAAACTAATGACAAAGTGCAATGTGTTTAAAGATCATTGGCCAGAGAGAGCAAGGTTTATTAATGATGGAATGATTTCCCCCTATGAAAAAGGTGGCATGTGTCCTCACATGCATGGGGTAAAGTATGGTGACATGGGATTAAATGCTATATTAATTACAATCTTAATTGATGATCATGCAAAAATAAGTAATGCTATTAAATAAATGAATGTGTAAGCGTACCTAATATTGAATAACCAATAAATGTCCAAATCCCAAAAGATTAGATGATGTATACTAAGAGAATGTGAGCCGTAGAGGAATGATGACATGGATAGATGAGTGATGTGGAAGAGAGAAGTGTGATGTGATATGGAATGATCTTTTATTATGGAAGAGAATGATTTCCTTGGGAAAAGGAAACTTTGTTATGAATGCATTGCATAGGTTCAAAGAGACGTACAAAGAAGAAGGATTTCCCATTCAGTTATAGGAGAGTCTTCAACTGTAGGAGGTCCATCATCTATAGGAGGTCTAGTTACACAGGTGAAATCTCAAACTTCCATAGGAACTCGACCTTTATGGCTGATTTATGGTACATACAAAGTTTGTGACCATTTACCAGTAACTTGAAATGCATAGGGTCAATTGTAGACAATTGAACCGCACCATTAGCAAAAAAAATTTCTATCTCATAGGAACCAAGCTAATGGGTAGTGAGATTACCTTGTGTTTTGTGAAATTGTGAACCATATAGGAGATCCCAATCACCAAGAACAAACCTTCAGCTTTGAATGTATGAATCATACCACTTTTTTTTATTTGTAACTGTACTAACTCTATTTTTTGTAGTGCTTCTTTTCTCATCTCATCTAGGTTATTGAGCTACAGGATCCTTTCTTGTTGAGCTAAAGGAAGATCTAAGTTGAGTTTTATTCTTGTACATAATGTATTATGCTCAAACTCAATGGGCATTACAGTAGTCTTTCCATACACAAATTCAAAGGGTGTGAAGTCAGTTGTTGTTTTCCATGTTGTCCGGTATGCCCCTACAACTTCTTTCAACCTGCTACTCTAATCCTTTCTATGTAGCTGAACTGTCTTAGTCAAGATAGATTCAATTTCTCTGTTAGTGATCTTTTCTTGACCATTCACCTTGGGGTGATACGGGCTAGACTTTTTGTGGTGAGTAGTATTCATTCATCAAGGCAGTGATGAGAGTTGAGGTAAACTGAGAACCTTGATTTGTGACTAGTTCTCTTTGTACACCATATCTTATAAAGATCTCCTTGTATAAGAACTCAACAACTCGGTTGTCTCTGGCATGTTTCATAGATCGCACTTCCACCCACTTAGTCACATAGTCAGTGCAAACCATAATATAGGAGTTGCCATTGGATGGGGGATTAATGGGTCCCACAAAATCAAATCCCCATTTATCAAATGGAGTAACTACCACCTGAGGGAAAAGAGACAATTTGTCAAACTTTTTTGGTCTCCCATCCGTTGGCATCTATCACACTTTCTAGTATAGTTGGTTGCATCCTTATGCAAGGTTGGCTAGTAGTAGCCAGTAGTTATCACCTTCATTGCTATTCATTTTGAGGAAAATTGTTCGCTATAGGGTTCATCATGGAAAGCATGTAGAATATCATAGGTATCATCTTCTCAAACACATGTTCTCAAAATTTGATCAGGTCTGGTATAGAATAGACAATTGGCTAGCCAAGAAAAGTTGAAAGTCTTTTCTATTAAAAGCCTCTTTTCTTTGGGTGAGAAGTGTGGAGGTACCTTTTGAGAGACTAAGTAGTTGGTAATGTCGACATACCAGGGGGTATTGGCTGAAATAGAGAACAAGTGATCATCAAGAAAACTATCATTGATGACATGAAGGTCATCTGCATTCTGCAATCATGAAAGGAAGTTAGCAACTAAATTAGTTTTGCCTAGTTTATCCATTATTATGATGTCAAATTATTATAGCAACAACAACCATCTGGAAAGCCTCCCTGTGATAGAAGGGTTTTTAGCCAGATATTTGATGGTTGCATGATCTGTATGCACAAATATTTAGTAACCAGTGATGTAGTGGCAAAAATTTTTCAGAGCATAGATGACAACCAGAAGTTCCTTCTCAATGACTGTGTAGTTCAGCTCCAAGCCCTGCAAATTCTTACTGATGAAGTAGATGGCATGTTCTACAATACCTTCTTTTTTTCATAAGACAACTCCTACAACATGATCAGATGCATAAGTATGAATGTGGAATAGAAATATCCAATTAGGAGCTCTTAGGATGGGTTCCTAAGTTAGAACAAACTTTAGCTGTAGGAAGGACTCATCAAAAGTTGTTGTCCATAAAACATCAGAATACTTGGTGAGAAAAGAATACATGGGACTTTCCATTTTTATAAATTCATTAATAAACCTTTTTTAGTATCCAACATGTCCTAAAAAACTTCGTACATCATTTTTCTTTGCTGGCATGGGCAGGTTTATAATGACATCAATATTAGCAGGGTCTACCTGGATTCCTTTAGCAGAGATATAATGGCCCAACACAACCCCCTCTTACATCATCATGAAGCACTTTTTTCTATTCAAGGACATATTATGTTCCTCACACCTTCTAATAACTTTTCCCAAGTTGGCTATTGCCTCCTCATAGGTTTCCTCATATGTGGTGAAGTCATCCATATAGATTTCCATACAGTCATGTGAGATATTAGCAAAAATACTGATAATTGCTCGTTGAAATGTTGTCGGAGGATTAAAGACACCAAAAGGTAATACTGAGTAGGAAAATGTTCCCTAGGGGTAGTTGAATATGGTCTTTTCCTGATCTTTAAGAAGAATCTTGATCGGATTGTATCCATTGTACCCAGCAAGGAAAGAAAAATATCATTTTCCTGCTAAGGAGTCTAAGACCTGGTCAATGAATGGGAGAGGGAAATGGTCCTTTTTAATTGCATTTTTTATCTCCCTATAGTAAACACATACTCTCCATTCTCCTCCTTTTTTGGGAACTATTACCAATGGGGAGACCCACCGACTATCAGAGATTGGATAGATGAAACTATTAGATAGATGAAACTAGCATTATGTAATTTTTACAACTCAATTTTCACTATTTCCCTTAATGCGGGGTTGACACACCTTTGAAATTTCTAAAAAGGTGGTTTATATTATTTTAGGTAGATTCTATGAGTACACAATTTTTGGTCAAAGCCTTTCATATCTGCATAGTTCCATGCAAAAGTTGTGGTATGGTCTTGCAGTAGTTAAGCCAAAGATGTTTGCGGTTGGAGGGTAAGTTCACTACTAATGTTCAAGAAATGACTAGGAGAGACTTCTAAGTGCTTGGTTAGTTCCACCATAGAAGCATCCATTAATGAAGGTATTTGGACCTCATGAGGTATCAGTTGGTGGTAGACCTTCTTGGCTATAGGTGATGGAGACAATTCACAATTAGGGTACAAGGATTGCAGTGAGTAGTTATGGGAGTTTGAACAATCCATGGAATATGAACTTGGGCCATACTGGTTTTGTAGAATGTTTGTGATTACTATGTCCTCCTCTTGAAGCTATAGAAAAGGGTCCCTCTTTAACATCATTAATTGGGATACTGAGTTTACTACCTTAGCTTTTCTCCTATATCCAACTAGATTGGCGAAGCTAACTCCATTTGTGGTTGGGCAGGTGGGTACAAGGCTAATGTCTTGGTATGTTGACCATTAGAAATGGTCATATCACCTGAGAGACAACCTATGTATTAGTAGTGGCTAGCCAGGGCCAGCCAAGAATGATTGGATATCCTCCCAATGTGGCTTTTGGTTAAAGTATCATAAAGTCACCGAGATAGGACCAGGATTCTAGATCAACAACTATATCTTCTACCATTCCATCAGGTTTGACTGTGGCACTGTTTACAAGCTGCAGGACAGTGGGTGTAGTCCTTAGGTTGGTGATTCTAAGTTGTTACATGATGTCCTTAGTCATTACATTTATAGAAGCTCCTAAATATATAAAATCATTTTTAATATTTTTCCCATTGATGGTAACTTCAACAACTGGGCTTCCTAGGTCAGAATACTTTGGGACAACTAGTTTTCTGAGAATTATATCTGCAATTTTCTTCAAGACACAGATAGTCTGGGGATCCTCTCACTTATGAAATGTCTTTTTAAAATAGGCATCCTTGATAGCCTTTCCATAAGTTAGGACATCCTTTATTTCTTGAAACAACAAAATTTGAACACTAATATTCTTGAGTTGGTCAAGGATGTCGAAGGCTACGTCTTCAGTATGCTTAGAATTTTCATTCTGTAGCCTTTGTGGAAAGGGAGGAGGAGCTTGTTGAACTTTATCTGGTATGACAGTTGGGATTATTGGAGTAGTATATGGTGTTTCTTGTGGAATGTACTCCTCTGGGGGTACTTCAATAATAATATGAGGAGTAGGAAGAGTAGTGCCAAACTAAAAATGAATGTCATTGATTGTTATAGCATAGGTAGGGTATTGGTTTAGATTAGTGGCATAAACATTTTTCTGAGGTGCTGGAGGCCTATTATTAGGATTTGATTGTGGCTAGATAGGAAGTTGGGTAGGCTTGGGAGGTGTTGTAGTGGATGCAGGAGGGGGAAAAAGTTCCTGTTGTGGAGGCTTAGGTGGTGGCTCCAAGAATCCTTGTTTCTGGTTTGGCCATTGCTAACCACCCTGCCATTGCTGATTTTTCTTCCAATTGCCTTGTGGAGGCTGCCAATTCCCTTGGGGTTGTTTCCAATTCCCTTGGGGATATTTTCATTGAGGACTGGGGTAATTTTTTCACTGAGGTTGTGAATTATTCTAGGGAGAGTACTGAGAATTAATAGGAGGTTGTCATTGACTACTATAAAATGGACCATTAAATGTAAGAGGTTCTTGAGGCATACCTTGTCTTTGGGCCCATGGTCTTTGTTGTGCAATGAAGAAATACTTTCTCATCATCTTCTTTGATTGGTTTATAATCAGTGGGTAGTTGTGCAGTCTCCATTTTAGTGACCAACGTGCACCGACAATCTCACTTCTTCTGCCTGCAATGGGGATATAATTCTGCTAGACTAGCTTCAACCTCTTCATGTTTATTTTTTGCCTACATTGTGTCTAGATGTGTGGCCATGTTATTGATGATCTCCTTCTTCAATTTGGATAGAAGATGCATATTTTTGTCTGAGAGGATCCAACTCCATTAGTTTTTCCTATAGTAGACCTATACCCTCTACCTTTCTTAGTAGCAGCTCTAGAGTAATTAGGGCATATTTTCTTGATATCCTCCCATGTAGATTGGGTGATATCTCCTCCAGCCATGAAATCCAATGCTTCAGTGCACCCCTCATTTATACCCCTCAAAAAGAGAAGTTTTTGTGACTCTTGGTTGAGTTGATGTTGTGTATTATTCTACAAGCTAAACAAGAATCTTGACACATAATATTCAAGGCTCTCATCCTCCTTTTGTGTCATCTTGAATATTTCTTCCCCTGGTATGTCATTTCCCTAATAATACTCCTTATACTTTTTCAATAATGCACTCTTAATTTCATCTCAATCATGAACAACATCCTGGCCTAAGCCCATAAACCATCTCAAGGAAGACTCTGTCAAAGTTGAAGGAAATAATTTGAGCCTATAGAGATCAATGGTATAGTTGTAATTGTTAAACAGGATATAAAACTCAAAGAGAAAGGTATTTGGGTCCTCGATTACCAGCCATAGAATTTTGGAAGGGCTGAAGATGTAATGTTTTTGAGGTTGTTATTATCACACTGGTCAGTAATGGGGAATGGATAATTAGGAGGGTTCACCATCCTGGGTGGACCTTGAGGTTGAACTTGAGGCTGATAGATGACTAGAGGTAATGGATTCTTTTCTTAATGCTCTTGGTATTGGATTCTCAAATTGGCCAAGGCTTCAACAAAAGAATTAAACTTAGGTTGTTCTTTAGGAAGGTGAAAGTTTAGTAGATCACCTTCTAAAGATGATGATGATGAAATAGGAAGGTTTACAATTGCATCCATGAATTGACCCTCCTCTTATTCTTATTCCAGTCCAAATATTTCTCCTAATCAGTTATTGGGGAAATTTGGCAAGTACCTTCCTAGAGAGTCTCTTCTTCTTCTATGCATGCAGCTGAATGAAAATTATGGTAATGGAATGAAAAAATTTGGCGGAAAACTCTAATTTACTCAAAATAGGTAAAATGGAATCATAATTCTTGAACAAAATTATACAAATGGCTAAGTTCAACACTTGGTTCAACACCATCCTCGAAAAAACCACCAAAATGATCAGTTCTATTAAAGGAATAAAAAACTAGGCATTCACCAAGACTCAGGGATTAGACATCCTACAAAGTAGCTATCCTCCTCATAAAAACTCATTTAATTTATCAACCCAAGGATGTAGTACTTGAAATGGGTCAGAAAGATATATGCACCAAGGATTTTACTCAGACCACGCTATGGTTGTAGGAAACAAATTGCTTGAAAAGGAAAACTAGTCTATGGCTGAAGGAAACAAGTTGTTGGAAAAGGAAAACTAGTCTATTACTAAAAGAAATAGATATTGGAAAGAAAATGAGGAATTAAAAATTTTGAAGGAATGAGAAGGCTTGAAAACACAACTATAATGTTTCAATGGTTCCGCCGCTTTGGTTGCAAGAAGCCACAGGCTATCCTACAACTTTGGCTATAGGAACTGTATAACACTAGAATTACGATAGCAAGATGCAGGAAAAAAAATACATGAAATGATTCTAAATAACATGGATTCCTCACCAAGTGGGCCCCCTTGGGTGAGTATTTAGAACACAATTATACTGAAATAGATCTCAACACTTAATTTACTATTGATTGAAAAGGAAAGTATAGAGATTCATGTAAACTGTAAAAACCAAAGAAGAAACTATATTCTTGATAACTGATAATGCCATCCTTCTCACATAGGAGTGGGGATTATTTAAATAAATAAATCTAACAACCTAACTACTCACGTAGTAGAAAAGGAAGAGTCATTTTTTTGGAAAGCTAGAAACTAGAAATTGGAAAAATAAAAGACATTCATAAAGAAGGAAAGATCTGTCATGACAAGGGAAGAACAGATCTAGCATCACACTTCTTCCTGTATTTCTTCAAGGGAATTCATAACTCTATGACTTTCTCCTCATCTAGCTACTGCCACCTTGATCCTGTCAGAACTACCACTTTGAGTTACATTTACTTCTCCATCGGTCAAGTCTGCTACAGGAATGGGTTGGGGTATCAAGCGTATGGGCATGTTCACTTGGTCAATCCTTCACTTGCTAATTATGTTCCACACCTTAAATTATAGAATAAATACATCCAAGGAAATACTCCACCAAACACACATACATTAATTCATGGTAAAACAGATAACTACTCATAAAAATATACCCATAAACTTAGCATAAGTAATATAGCACTAATATCCACATTTTGCATGTTTAAAAGCATTAAACCATAGCAGATGTCTTAGTGGATACATGACACATAATATCATAAAAGAGCATAAATTTTTCAACAAGTGTAATGAAAAAGCATAAACAAGAACTATTATAAACTCATCCTATGGTCTCTAAAAAAAGGGCATACAAATGCCTCATCATGCATAAAAGCAATAACAAGACATCAACACAACACAAAAATCTTATCCACGGCTTCCACAATGGGTCTCATATTGACCCTAATAATTGGGTGAAGTGGACCAAGTACGCTATGGGGAGAAATCCATCCAAATGTATAAACACATGCCTTCACAAAGATTTCAAAAAAAATGCTTCAAGAAAACTTCTCATACCCACAACTTCAACCCTAATTACCCCAAGGAAGCAAGCCAAGGCTTCACCCTTATGTCCCAAAAAATTAAACAAGGAATGACATCATGAAGCCCATACTCCATGTTTTATCTCTCTCCTCCTTTAGCAGAGACTCTACACCCATGGGCTGTCCTAAAATCTTCACCCCAAAGGCTACTCTTCCCTCCCAATGGTGAGTGGACCTTGCTACTCCCAAAAAATAAATAAATGCAACACATCACAAAATAAACTCACAACACAAGAATGAAAAAACACAAAACCTCAGTTACAACAAAAATTATAAACATGCTAACATAATTAACCATTTTCACATACACATTATACATAACAAAAGAATGAGATGAGAGCCACCAACCTAAGTCCAAGCTTAAGGAAAGTAGTTGAGGATGAGATCCTTTGTCCAAGTCTCTCTTCTTCTCAAGCTTCTCCAAAACTAGTCAAGTCTCTAATATAGAGAGTGGGTGTTCAAACTCTCAACCATGGAGAGTCTCTACTAAAAAGGCCTCTAAAGTGCTCTTGGAAAAAGGTAAGTTTCTCATTGGTTGGTTTTCCCTAAGATTCTTACAAGATCAGTAAAAATGGATTCTAGAATGGTAACTCAAAAATTGAACCAAGTCTTTGTGCCTAAAAGGAAGGGTTGTCTAACCAAGACCATGCTCCCCAAAAGTTGATTTTCGTCTATCTTAAAAATCCAACTTTTGAAAGGGTCTTTTGGTCAACTAACAGTTGTCCTAGGGTTACCCATAGGTATATGAAATAGGCTTCCTAAAAATGGCCCAAACACACCCCTAGGTACCTTTCTACCCTCCCAAAAGTCCTCTTAAAGCTTACCCACAAAATTCAAGTGAAAAGACCATACCTCAGGCTCCCTAACCAATGGGTTCACATGGGGATTGTTTATGGTACTTACCTAGGTTGGAGGAAAACCAATCCTCAAGTGGAAATTTCATGACCACATGTACACATTACAAGTGTCAAGTGACACACACATTCTACACTTCACAAGACACATGGCATTTCCACTTGAGCACACACATAAATTAAAATTAAAATTTATAATATGAAATGAACACATTCAAGAATATACATTTATAAAATTAAACACAATACAATGAGGTCTTGTCTTTTATTAGACGCGACATTGGTTAAAACTGAATTCATATAGGCCTAGATTTGGTTCCCTGATTTAATACCATGGTCATATTCCCTACACACTAAATCCAAATATCAATAGTCCAAGGAATATAATATAAATCATAATTAAATAACCTTCATTTAAAACTTCTACAAAACATCTACATCTTTATCACATAATCGATTTAAATTTTCACTCCTAAAATCATATGCATTCATAAACATCATTTAAGCATTTAAATTTCATTTCAAAATAGAAATCACATTGCATCATAACTGAATCAAATCAAAATTTCCTAATAAATCACATAAGCATATATAATCCACCGCTTATTCATTAAATCAAAATAACTATAAATGAAAAACTATAATTTTATCATAAAACTAATCATCATAAGCATCATAAGATAATGTGCATCTAGAGTCTAAATGATCAAATCTAGACTGGTCCAATAAGGTATAAATCTATAATTTGTATCATATAGAATTCACATAAAGGCCTTTCACAAGATTAAAGCAACATCAAAAACTCATCTGAAATAGTCTTATCTGAGCAGGATTTCACAATCCATCACAAGTCTAAGAGAGTTCACCTAACTCAAGTAGAAATAGATCGCTTTGAGGTACAATCTCACAAGGGTACTAGATGGTCATAACTGCAATAATAAACTCAATCCACACCCCTAAGAATATCAATCATAAAAGGGAAATGAGGGAGGCTCTACAATTTACTTGTTAATTTATAAAGGAGAAGTCTACGTGCTCGTATAAACTTGTAAAGGATTTCCTATGAACATATCATTGTATTGTTGAAAGAAGATTTCATTGTTATAAAGGGAAAAGAAAACACATATATCATTTCATAAAAATTGCCTACTCTTCTTTAATTCATATGCATAGTTTAGAATGTTCATTCTCTCTCTCTCTCTCTTGAACAATAGTAAACACTAAAGCATAGGGTAGAAGACTTAAATCTCCTTGTTTCCTTATATTTACATTTAAATCTATTTGATATATATATATATATACCAACCCTAGTTGTAAGAATATAATCTCTTAGTAAACTTGAATCTGTCTTCTTTTCTATGTAAATATACATAAATATCATTTATTCATATGAATTATAAGATTACTGTAATCTCCTTTTGTCTGATCATTTCATGTGAGTATATTTACAATTTTATATACGTATATGTGGTCTGATTAAGTATGGTAATAAATACAAAAAAATATAATATTTATTGTTTTATATAT
>MU224256.1:2773634-2791819 GCA_018584345.1 Thuja plicata | reverse complement strand
TCATGTACTCACAATTGAGTATGAACATCTATTTATACTAGCTTAGGTTCAATTCTTGATTCATACATTCGCAAGTTAACTCTAGATTCAAGATATACAACTTGATCTTGATCTGTAGTTAGATATGATTTAGATCCGTTAGGATGCTTTAAAGCATTTACATAAAGCTTGCATGACCATAAAAAATAAAAAACAATTCTACAAAATAGAATAACTTTGCTTTATCTACTGTGTATAAATTAGATCCACAATTTGCGGCTTTTCTGACTGTCGGTTTTCACGGTCGGTGTTCTTGGTCGTCGGTGTTCCTTTCTTTGAACATGTCATCGGGTATGCTTGTCTGTTCCTGTCGGGTTGTTTTAGAAACCGTGTCACCAGTGATGCTTGTCTTCGCCAGTGATGCTTGTCAATTTTATACTTAGATTTTTCTCAAAAATCTTTGTTCTGTCAGGTATGCTTGCATTTTACTGGTACTGCTTGTGGTTCAACGGTGATGCTTGCTGTCTGCCGGTAATGCTTGTTGTCTGTGTTTTTTCTCTAAGTATACTAATGGAAAAATAATGTCATCAATCTCCCCCTTTGACATTAGTATCAAAAACATGATATGTGCAACATACTGAGTGTATTAGTATGTACACCTGTGTATACTTCTGCCTTAGCCATTTGAATGACTCCCCCTATGTATGTGCTGGTAAGTGTAAGTATATATATATATATCCTTTATCTTTTTCTTTCTTTTTCTGATATATGTATTGTCCGGATATTTGTATTGTACATAACTATATACATTGTGTTTCCTCCTTTTTTGATTCTAAGAACAAAGGTACTTACAAATTTCCAAAAAGTTGGGAATGTGAGGACTTGACTTCCTCCATCATCTTCTCCCATTTTTCTTTCAGCATTTCTAGAGCCATGTGCTCTAGTGAAATCCTTACATGAACATCATAGATGTTGTCTACTACAAACATCTCTGGGGTTTCTATTATATTTCTAGATTCTGAAATATGTTGCTGAAGTATTGTGAGATTTGGTAAGATATGTGATTGGAGTTCTATGATCTCACCTCTGAATTGGGTCTCAGCATCCCATATTTCCTGCCTTAGCCTATTTTCCTTAATGACTGTGTCATGATGTGCCTTTATGCTATCGGCATGTGAGGTTAGGCTTTGTGCACTCTTAGTGACATTTGAATCAATTTCTACAAGCTTGTCACTGTTCTCCTTTGCAAATTTTTCAAGTGTGCACATCTTTTGAACTAAGGTTATTGCCTCAGCAATCATTGGCTCCAGTTCATCACTAAGTTCAAAGAGCTTGACCTTGTTCAATGCCACTTCTTGGCTTATCTTATCAATTAACTTGAATTGATATTTCTTCTCTGCTTGCTCTTCCATTGCTTGATCTACCTCTATCCCTTGTTCTGTGATAGCATCGGTAAGAACAACAATTTGTTCCTTAACTGAAGTATTTTCATCAATTTTCACTTCAGGAACCAGTTGGTGGAGTATCTCCTTAGCCTTGTCAAGTGCCATGTTTTCTCTATGTTCTTTGATCATTTTCTTTTGTATGGCTTTCCTTTGACAGAGCACTCCAAACTCTTGAAGTTTGTCACTATCCAAAGTGGTTATGTCCCAGTTTGGAACTTCAATTACTTCATCAAGTGTTATAGCCAATATGTCCTTCTTTACTATTTTCTTCTTCTTTTTCTTTGGCTGGTGGGAAGTGGCAGATTGATGTAATACCATTTGTAAGGCTTGAGATTGTGTAGATTTTTTTGGTGAGTGTTGTTGGTACTTGATTATCTTTACCATCTATTGACCATTCCTCATTTATAACATTAGTTTATTTATGGCATGTGATCTGTACCTCTTCACTATCTAACTCAATTTTTGAGTTACCTATTTTGTTGATAGTTTCCTTTTCAGGACTATTTTTCTCATCAGGTTTTAGTATTCCACTCCATATTTTGTGAGTGTCTTCTTCTAGCTCTATAAGCTTTCCTTGAAGAAATTTGTAAGCTCTCATTTTTGGTGAGAATTTCTTTGTATATTTCTCCATTACTTCCTTGATTTCCTCTTTTGTTTAATCAAGAGGCATAAGAGAGACTAGTACTCTTTCTCTTATCCTCTTCTCCTCATGGAGTGCATAGGTAAATCTAGAGGATATCTTATCCAAAAGTTCTTGTGGAACATCTTGCAAAGTGAAGTGCAGTGGGACATAATAGTGTTTGCACATCTTAGCAATAAGTGCATCTTCAATTTTATTTTGTTCTACTGTATCCCACCTTAACCATTTCCTAATTTTAGGATGTCCAACAGATGCAACTTCAGAAATAGACTTACTTATGTCATCAATGTCTTCAGATGGAGATGTAATCTTTTCTTTTTCTTTTGCAATTTTGACAGTGTCAGGTTCATCCATTGCTGTATCTTCTAATTCTTCATCTGTCTGAACATAATTTCTCCTCTTTGCAGGTGCCCTAGGTGGTTGTTTAGCCTTTGTAGTTGCAGGTTTCCTCTTCTACACCTTCCCTTTTACCATAGGTGAAGGACTAGTATCCTTAGTCGTTTGGCTTCTTATTCTAGAATTTTTAATTGGAGGAGGAGGTGGTGAATCAGATTTCTCTTCCTATGATTCTTGTTGCTCTGCTATTTCACCGATGGGAAGCTATTCCTCAGTGTATTCCTCCTTACCTTCTTGTTTCTCATTGCCTTCTTGATCCTCCTTTCCCTCTTCTTCTTCTTCACCATCAGAAGATATTTTCAAGTTATTTTTCAAATTCTTTACCATTCTTTTAGACTACTTGACAGCCTTCTTGACAACAAGATTTAATTTAATCTTTAGTCTGGCTTCCTCATATGTGCCAAATCTTAGTTTTTTGTTGTCAACGGGTTCATTTAGTAATGCCTTTATTGCTTCTATTGCTAACCCAATTTTGATTTTATAATCAAGATTTTCTAGCCAAGATTTCCTTAGGACTACTGCTTGAATGTAGGTGAAGTCAGTATCCACCATAAAACAAATTTCATCTTTATATTCCTCAATTAGACTTTCAGGATTTCTACTCCTTGCTTGTAGCATATCCTTAATTGTCTTAAAGTAATCATGCATAACATTATCAAAATCTGTGCCTAGTGTTTCAATGAATTCACTAATCTGCATGGTAATGGGTCTGCTGGTGTCCCATGCTACTTTTCCAATTGAAGGAAAGTATTCTTTGAAGTAGAAGAATATACATAATATGAGGGAACCGAACTTACATGTGTTTGTCAGTGAAGACCTTATGGTAAACATGTTCTCCTCAAATTGATGCAATAGGATCTCTGCTAGATCCATCTTCTTCCCTAGTTTGATGATTTTGTAGGCTATGCTCATTGCTGTGCTAGAGATACTGTTCATTCTACTAGCTTGAAATATCTTATATCCAACTACGCAAGCACCAAATTTTAGCTCTACGTCGGTGATAGTGTTTACCTTCAGTGCCCTCTTGTTTGATTTAGCACCGGTTAACTTTTCCACTTCTGCAAGAGAAGGATGTTTGTGAGCCTGAGGTTTGTCAATTGTTGGATAGCCTTTTACTATGTATATAACATCTTTTGTTATATCCTTTGGTTTGTTCAACCACAAAGTGTTATTATATAATCTGCTTAGAACAATCTTAATCCATTCTGTTTTAAAAACCTTTGGGAAATGAAGTGCATTTGTCAGACCTTTCACTTCTAAGTGTTTATGCTCTTCTTTGAGCTTGCCACCATCATCACAAAGTGCCTTATAGGTTTTGTTTAGGTCTAGATCTCCTATCTCTGAGATCTTGCAGTGTATATAGGACCTGACATCCTTGACCAATAAAACCCTAGCTGGGATTTGGGAGAATGCTCCAGAATTGTCTGGTTGAGAGGCTATCTCAGGATGTAACTTATATTTTGGTTCAGCACATGCCCCTCTTTTAACAAGATTAAATGGTTTCTTCTTGTCATCCTTAATTTTCTCTACCCTAGATGTTGATGCCATTATTTTCAAGATTTTAGGGCTTTTCCGTAAATCAAAACAGTGCTTATCGGTGAGTGAATGAACTTACTTAATTTTTGTGATCTCCTTCGAATCTGTATGCTCAGTGAATGACTTCTACTAGGTCACTTCTCAAACTGCTCAAAATCACTCTACTCTGCTCTGTGCTACTTGAAAATTGCGGGTGCAAAAATGAGCTTACTCGTCAGGCTTTTATACTTTTTGGTGCCCTAAGTTGTCATTAATGCTTACCAACTTCATCAGTTTATGAAGAATACCTCCATCGGAAAATACATTCATAACTCCTCTGGTGTCTTTGCAAAGTGTCAGGGTAGCTTAGCAGTGTTGGAGACTTCACCGATGATCGTTGGTGATATTGCAATAACAGCTTTTGTAGATTCAGTGTATACCGATACTTGTCGGGTTACACACAACTTGTGTAATGACCGATGCATTCCGGTAAGTATTGCATGTCTTTTCTATGTGTGTTCACCGATGTAGATTGTGCCCAATAACCGATGGTTTCTTTATAGTAGATTATCAAGTAACAATATATTGCATCTTTATTCATGCCTCTATAACAATATGAACTATGTGTAATGGAACTGATGCATAATAAAACATGTGATAATGCAGTTCCATACTTGTGCAATCTAGTTAGATATAGTGATGTCACCAGATCCAGTAGATGGGGTGTCACCATTTGCATTGCTTGTACTAGTACCTTCAGTGTTTGTGGCTTTTACCCACATCTTGTTTCTCATTCTTTTGATTTCATCAATGGTATTTCCATTGGGATGTATATTTGTGTATGTCAGTCGATCTTTGCAATATTTTATCACATGTCCAACTTTATGACAATGTAAACATGCCATACCTAGATTGGTCCATCCTCTTGATCTTCTGGTCCATTTTCTCATATAGTTGGCAGAAATATGACCATACCTTCCACATGCTATGCAATTTACCCATGTATTATAGTCCCAAACATATGAGTTACCCTCTCTGGTTGGTTTGTAGCTTTTATCAGTTTCTTTTTGAGTCCATGCCTTGTTCTTTTTCCAACATCCCTTGTGTGTATGCCCATTCATCTTTCATGTAGGACAGTATTTGTCCATGTAGTTTTTTCTCTTTGTATTTATCACTTTGGATTTGCACTCATGTGCCTTGTGTCCTTTCTTTTTACATTTATAACAATTACCAATGAAAGTAGATTGTGCTTGAGAAATACCTTTCATTTTGCTTCTGCAAATGTTTGAGGTGTGGCCTGGTTTTCCACAGTGATTGTATGACATCTTCTTGGATCTTGGGGTTGTGAAAGCATTCCTCTTATCAGATTGACTTGAGGATTCTCCATTCTCATTGTACCCTAATCATGTGTAGTTGTTGACTCTTCTTTGTCCATCAAGAAAGTCATCCATCCGTTTGTTGCTATCCTCAGCCTTTTTGATCAGTTCATTGTGTTGATTCTGAACTCTGATTTCATACTTTAATTTTTCATTTTCTTCCCTTAGTTTACCAATGGTCTGTATTCTTTCTATGAGTTCTATATTTAATCTGTTTGCTTCTTGACTCATAAGAATAATCTGGTTGGTGACCTCATGGTGATGCTCAGTGAGTCTTTGAATCTCTGATTCTTTCTCTTGTAGTTTCTCTATAATTTTTCTCCTATCATCAATGGCTAGTGTTCTTTCATTTTCAGCTTTTCTTGTATCATTCATAACATCAATCATTTTTACCATTTGAGTTTCTTGACCAATTTGCAGCATCTTGATTTGATCTGCTAGATGTAGATTGATCTCTTTCATAGTTGTAATTTCTTCAACTGATGCATCTGAAGCTTTGCTTAATGATTATTCTTCTATTTCAAAGTACTCTTGTATTTTTCGTTTCTTTGTAGTCTTTCTCATTCAGCCTGGTTTCCATAATCTGTCTTTCATCAAGAAGTTTTCTCAGCTTTATCTTCACCTCCTTATACCGCTCAAAGTTTATTTGCATATGTAACTGCTCATTCTCAATAGTCATATCCAGTCTGAACTTATCCATTGCTCTAATCTTTTCTCTCAAGTCTTTAAGATTTTCAATAGAGAGACTTAGCTCTGATACCAATTGTTGGAATTATATTGAGATAATTTGTACTAAGAGGGGAGGGGTGAATCAGTACCTCTTAAAACTTTTCTTGGTTAGCCCATTAACCCTTAGTCATCAGTTTGTAATTTAGCTTATCTATCTGTTCATCTTTGTTTATGCATATGAAATCATATCATACATTTTTTTGATATGTAACAATAATAGAAACATTCATGAAATTAGATAACACATGACACAAGATATGATGTCGCAGAAAACTCCTATTAAGGAAGTAAAAACTGCGACGGGGATTGTTACCCACAAACTTCACTATCTGCAGATAAGAAGAGCTGATTAAGGCTTACAATTTGGTCACTTCTGATGACCTACCATGTTAGGAGTATTATAGTAGAGATCTATTAAGATCTACTTCATTTGAAGCTTTCAACAACATTGTTAAGTGTGCACTCTGTTAAGAGATTTACAAAGGATGGTTAAGTCCACCTTCTACAAAAGGATTTTAGATGTGATGCACTTGTTATAATGCAACTACATAGGTCTTTGATCTGATGGAATATGCAATCTTCAATTTCTTGATAAAAGATCCTCTAAAGCTCCAAAAATACTATTAATCACTTCCATGATTGAGTATTACCTTTATCTACTCATCGGTAGCCTCTGTGTGTTCTTGATAACTGATGTATTATGTTTTTGATCTTTGCATGAATTTTGCCTTCTACTCCTTAGATGCTCTTCATGGCTATCAATTATAAAGAATTCATGTACTCACAATTGAGTATGAACATCTATTTATACTAGCTTAGGTTCAATTCTTGATTCATGCATTCGCAAGTTAACTCTAGATTCAAGATATACAACTTGATCTTAATCTGTAGTTAGATATGATTTAGATCCATTAGGATGCTTTAAAGCATTTACATAAAGCTTGCATGACCATAAAAAAAAATAAAAAATTCTACAAAATAGAATAACTTTGCTTTATCCGCAGTGTATAAATCAGATCCACAATTTGTGGCTTTTCTGACTGTCAGTTCTGATGGTCGGTGTTCTTGGTCGTCAATGTTCTTTTCTTTGAAGATGTCATCAAGTATGCTTATCTGTTCCTGTCAGGTTGTTCTGGAAATTGTGTCACCTGTGATGCTTTTCTTCATCGGTGATGCTTGTCAATTTTATACTTAGATTTTTCTCAAAAATCTTTGTTCTGTCGGGTATGCTTGCATTTTACCGATATTGCTTGTGGTTCACCGGTGATGCTTGCTGTCTGACGGTAATGCTTGTTGTCTATGTTTTTTCTCTGAGTATACTAATGGAAAGATAATTTCATCATTATTATTAGTTAATTAATGGTTAGGAATTAGTCAAGACCTAAAGTTTCCTTTTTAGATTTTGTTTTAGCAAGCCTTAGTAATAATGAAATAAAAGGGGGTAATTTGATGAATTATTGTAATGTACTTTTAATTTGACTAGACTCTAATTGAACCTTAGGAAAATTGTATTTAATTTAATTTAAGGTTTAATTGCGCAACATTAGTCTGGTTATCCTATTAATCCTATTGTACCCTCGTGAAACTTTAATGATTTTCAGAAATATAGTGGACTTCATTAGCAGTTAATGTGTTTGAGGTAAATAAAGTTTATGCAAAGTTTTGTGGCTTAGACATATTTACTAAGTTAGAGATTAATCTCACCTCATTAAGACATACATATTTAACAAAACTAAAACCTAGTAAACATAGAGTTATCACCTTAGCTTAGTTACAGACTGTTATGATCTTTTAGTTTTAAAAAAAAAATGTTGGTGTGTTTTTCCCTAGATTTTGAGCATGGCACTTGATTTATACTTCTTAATGCTTCCATCTAAACCAATCTTTTTCTTGAAGACCCATTTTAAATCAACATGTTTTTTTCCTTCAAGAAATGGTACAAGATCCCATGTATCATTCTTTTTCAAAGTTTACATTTCTTCATCCATATCAATTTTCTATTATTCTACATCATTCATACCTAATGCCTCTTCTATAGATCTAGGTTTATCAACACTAGCATTCAAAGAAAAAATACATCTCTAGTCATAAGGAGAATATTAGGCGGTTGTCTCTTCCTTGTAGACCTTCATAAAAGATGATTTGGAGGTTCTTCCTCTTCTTTTGAAGATTTAGAGCTAGATGATCTCTCTTAAATTTCTTGTCTATCTAGGGGTCTTGATTCAAATTTCTCAAGCGTAGAAGGTAGTTAAATAACATCTTCCTTTTTATTTTGGTCAGGCTCCAATGTAATAGAACAAGACTTAGTTTCTCTAAAAATAACACTTCTACTATGAATTACCTTCTGTGCAATAGGATCCCAAAGTTTGTATCCTTTCACACCATGATTGTAGTTGATGAAGATACATTTCACAACCTCATTCTCCAACTTTTCTCACTTATCCTTTGGCACATGTGTATATGCCTCACAACTAATAACTCTAAGATGTATAAATGAAGTCTTATGACCCCATCATGCTTCCATAGGTATTTTATCAACAAGAGTTGATGCAGGATACATGTTAATAAGGTAGTAAGTAGTGGCAACAACTTCCTCCCAAAAGATTTTTTCAAGGCCAACACCACTCAACATACTCCTAGCCTTCTCCATTAACATCATGTTCATCCCTTTTACAACTCCATTCTGCTACAAAGAATGCAAAGTTGTCTTCTTCCTATGAATGCTACAATCGTTACAAAATCTATCAAAATCATTAGAGAAAAATTAACTGTCATTATCAGTTCTCAAACATTTTATTTTCCTTCTAGTCTACAATTCAACCATTGCTTTAAATTATTTAAATTAATTAGAAACATTAGATTTACTTTTTTTAAAATATACCCATGTCTTTCTGCTATAATCATCAATAAATGAAACATAATATGTGGATTTTCCAATGGAAGGAACATATATATGACCAAACACATCAGAATGACAAAGATCCAATACAATGCTCATAGAAATCAAAGTCAAGATTACAATCATTCAAACCTTCAACATGGTTTTTCTTTTTCAATATCCTAAGACCATTCTTTCCAATGTGGCCAAGTATCTGGTGCCAGAACATAGTCTTATTTGCAATTAAATTTGATTCAAAATAAAAAGAACCCTTAGGTTTGCAAAATCCATTACCATTTGTTGTAGGTGAAACCCTCACCTTTTTTGAATGAAGTATCCACAAATTTTTTCTTCACATAAGTACTACTACACTCAACAGTGTTTGCATCCAACTTATACAAAGTGCCAATTCTGACACCTATAGAAACCACCATAATAGCTCTCACCATTTTGCACCTTGCATTATAAATGACTACCTACATACCTAAATCTATCAATTTTATCACATATGCCAAATTTTTACTTATACTAGAGAGATGCAACACACAATTAATATTTCTTATTCTACCATCAAGAAACCTGATTTTAACTTTACCATGACCAATGACATTTAAATGAGAATTATCACCAAAGTACACCTTACCTCCATTAAATTATTCATATTCAAAAAATCAATCTCTATTAGAGGTCATATAAAAACATGCACTTGATTCAATCAACCATGCATCATCACATACATGAGTGGCCAAAGCTACAAATAACGTATCGCCATCTTCCTTCTCGAACTCAGAGTCAAAATTGAATTTTTTGTTTTTGTTTTTCTTCTCTTCTTTGAAGTCTTTATGGACATGTCCAAGCTTATCACAATTGCAACAACTAACTTTGAAATTTCTAGTAGATTTGGATCCCCCTCCGTATTTGGATTTTCTACACTTCTCATTCTTCTTGCCTTTTTCTTTATGTTAATAATAACTGAGAGGGGGGGGGGGTGAATCAGTGGCCTCAAAAATATTCCAATAATCAACCCTTGAAACTTAATACCACAAAATTATACCTCTAGTTATCTTCAGTCCTAGAAGATGAATGCCTTCAAATACTTTTATCAATTTACTACTGACCAGAATGCTTTGTAAAACCTTCTACTGTGTGTTTACTGAAAAGTAGTCTGTTAATTTACCGATAGAAAATAAATTATCTAGAGTATACCAATCATTCCAATTAACTTATGTGTGATGCAAAACACTAAAGTAATGACTCATAGACACATTCACACATGGATTTTTAACGTGGAAACCCTGTTAAGGGAAAACCCACTTGGGACCGGTAACCCAAAATTTTCACTCTTCTGAAGTGAGCTCAGTGAAGAGCCAACCCTATTAAAGGTTACAAATAGACTGTTAGGTGTGACCTTGTTAGAGGATTTGAAATTTTAGTCTGTCACTTGATATTTGGCATCTCTATGCTACCATCTTTGATCAAACACTCACTTGGCCTGTCAATTGGTATCTGGCATCTCATGCTATCTTCATGATCAAAATTTTTGATACTTTGTTGGATGTATCTCAATATAGAAAGGATCTTTAAATCCCACTCAGTTAAGAGACTTTCTGAATCAATGGTTAAACTGAAACAGTATGATCTGTTCACATATACAACTTATACTTGCAGATTTTTCAGATCTATTGTAATCTCATAAAATAATCTGATCAATGTATCTATTTTATACCTTTGATCCACTTTGATTCTTCTCAATGATGCTATGCTCTATTGCTCGGTGTCCAAAAAATTCTTTAGCTCTTTCCTCAGCTTGATTGATCAACAATGAATGAAGTTTCTCTTCATCAGTTTCTTTTTAGCATCCTCTATTTCATTCTCTCCCCACACAATTCATAAGGAATTGAGTTGTCTCTTTATAAACATGATATCACCATTGTTAGGTTCTTGATTTTATTGATCTGGGCGTGATCCACAATTCTCGCTAATTAGATTTAAAGCAAAAATCATGTTTTATCTCGTTGAGATCTTCTTGCCAACTAGACAAATCAGCTTTAAATCAATTACTTATCTCTAGCTTATCTCGTTGATGAAAAAAATGATAACAACCAGTTAAGTCTATAGTTAGCTCTTCCAGCTAGATATTTTGTCATTTATGAACTCCAGTTATTTTTGGTTTTAACTCTCTGATAGCGTCGATCAAAAATCCAGTTCTCCCCAGGCTTCTCCATGGGTTTACACTATGTTTCTGTATGTCGGGTTTGCTTGTGATCCTGCTCATCGGTAATTCTCATCAGTGTTCTTGCTCGAGCATCACTATGACTTGATTGTTGGTGATCTCTATCCATCGGGTTCCACTAACCGTCGGTGTTTGAAGTCACATAGTGAATACTTGTCTTTTATGCATTAAAAAAGCATAATCTTTTCCCTCTGATTCTCTAAAGTCTTTGACACTTTGATTATAACCGATTAGATTATATCAAGTTGACATCAATGAAAATGCAATCCATTAACTGATTTAATGTATCACATTATCCTTCTGCATTTTGGTGATCAACTTAACATCTTCAAAAATTCAATCAGTTACATGTCATCAATCTCTCCCTTTGGCATTGATGGTAACATACTACATTATCATACTATACTATCACTAATACAATGTGAAATATACAGTTTCATCAAGCTTTCCTAATGTAACTATTACAAATGTCTGGCTCTCGGTAAGCTCAAAAATATCTTAGATTTGTTTCCTGCAGAGTGGTTGTCTTTATTCTTTAATCCCTTCACTAGATAGATGTATCATCTGATATCTCTATTCTGATATGTGCTCTTCCTTGGCTATTCCTCTTCTTGATAATCTCTTTCTCCTTTGACAACATTCTTTCTCTTTATCTGAACTCTCTCCCTTTGTTACTTCTCTCCCTTAGATAGATATTTCATGTATAATCAATTTCTCTCCCTTAGAATATTAACTAACTTCTTCCTTATGGTTCTCAGGAACTTCTCTTCATGGATGTTGATATAATCTCTCCCTTTATCATATCTCTCCCTTTGATAAGATGATTAGAAGATCATCTCTCCCTTTTGTATGATAATGAGAATTGTGATGTGTTATTATGTATCTACAAGTATACTGCACACAAACACTCAATAAATCATTATGTCCAAGGTTAGTAAGATCAAATCAATGAAAACAATAGAAAACCTTGAGAAATCAAATTATTGCTTCCTAGTCATGAAGATTCTACTCTAAATTGTAAATTTCTCTTAGATTAAGCATATTAGATCATATAATGACAATCATGAAATGGAAGATTCATTGTAAAAATTCCTAAAATGCTCAAGAACATGTTCAATTATGCACAATTTTGACCAAATTATACAAATGAACTAGATTAGCATGCTAAAAATGGTGAACTAGATGATCTAAAATGAAATTGACATTATATCTATGCTTAAATTCTTCTTTTCCTCTCTCAAATGAGTTTAGAATGGCTTCTTTTTATAGAGCATTCTTGGAGGGAAAAGGAAAATTTGAATTTTGAATTCATTGGTTGAGATGCATCCATGAGGGATGGTTGAGATGGAAGCTTTCTTGATCCAATTGATTACCTCCTATTGGTTAGAGGCTTTATCCTTGAGGCATGTTGAAGGAATATTAATTATTCGATTTAATTAATTCCTTTTAATTGATTTCTTTAGCCATGTATTTAATTTTTTGATGAATTATATACTTAAATCGATCTAGTTTAATTATATAATTGTGATTAGCTTGATATTGGTAGTCTTTTGTTAGGACCTGGAGGACTTAATTGCAGATTAGGGCTTTTGAGTTTATTAGACCATTTTTAGGTGATTACATTTTCCCCTCTTTGAATTGATGTGCAATCAACATGTTGATTCAAAGAACACCTAGTTTTGATTAGTGATCGAATAGCTGGATATAAAGTGATACAACTACTCTTGATTAGAAATCAATTCTGAACTTGATTGAACAAAATGTGATTGAAGTTGCTGGAGATTCTTGATTACTGAATAAGATTAGTGTAGCGACCAGGAGATCAATTTGATGTGAAGCAATGAAACTGATCACCTATCTGATTGCTGAGGATAATAACACATAATCAATTTGATATGAAGTGATGAAATCAATTACTGTTACAGTGATGTCTAAAATCTTGATCGATACCAATTTTTTGTGATGCGATGAAACTGATATCTTCAAGACATAGTTTAGAAAGATTGACCAGACAACCAGTTTGTTGTGATGCAATGAAACTGATTTCTAGCAAAGATTTGAACAAATAATAAATTTGATGCGATGAGTTGAAACTGATCACTGTTTGAAATTTCAATTGATTTAGCTATAGATACTATCAATTTGATGTGATGCGGTGAAATTGATATCTCTACTGATCTTTAGAACTTGAATTTGATAAGAGCGAGTAATTTGATATGAAGTGATGAAATCACTCATTCCAAATTTGATAATGTTGAGACTAATTTGATACCTGATGAAGATTCTCCAGCTATGTTGAATTTGATTCATTTGATCACTTGTAGAGTCAAGTTAGATTTCTGACACTACCCCAGTTATTTGAAGAAAAATTAGTATTACGATTGCTTGACTTGATGTAATTGATAATGCCCCCTTGGAATCAAAATGGACATGAAATTGGGTTGATTTCCAGATAAAACATACAGATGAGAATGATAAGCTTGGAATGAAGATTTTAATTCTAATAGAAAAGATAGTGGTCAAAACCATGAAAATACTGCTTTTTTTTTGGTCAAAATCAGACTCCGTAGGATGAAGTTAGAGCAAAAAAGGTGCAATAGATAAAGAATAATTTGTGGTTAAAGTTTGAAATTAATTACCCCAAAAATGAGATTAAAATAGGGTAATAATTTAAAATTACTATTCATTTGAATTTTTAACTATTCACAGAGAGATATTTGCAGAGCTCAGAGAGAGAAGATGTTGATTTCCCTGCATGATCATCGATTCGAGCTCGTCCAGTGACACCAGAGACCTGCCCACTACCCGCTAGTGGTATGTCATCAAAATCCCACTTTGAAATTTTGAATTTCTTACATGTTCTTGCTTTTTTTTTAGATTTTTTGTTGATTTCCATAAAACATCATTTTCGGTAAATAGGCTATCATTTCTAGCATATTTTATCATTTCCTGTATTTACTGTATCATTTACCGTTTTGCATTTTATCATTTACCAGTATGCATCATTTCCAGTTTTTTTTTTAGAGTTTCCCATATTTTTGGTATCATTTCTGGGAATAGATATCACTTTTGGTAATTTAAACATCATTTCCAGTAAAACATCATTTTAAGATCCTGGAATATCATTTTTGGAACAATGAGCTAAAAATGCAGAGTTTAAGTCCAAAACTTTAGAAAATATGAATGCCTTTGTTAATATGACCTTGTTAAAATAGCTACCTGCTGATCATATCTATTTTGCACATCCATGTTTTCCCCAATTCTAATTCTTCCATGTTTTTACCCTCTTGTAGAGAGATCCCAGCACATTATAGACATGAGCACCATATCCTTTGATGACATGTAATTGATTGAATGTTTGATAATGTTAAGTTGAAGATGGTGCAAGACATTAAATTAGTTAATGGTTTGTATTGTCATTGATGTCAACTTGATATCATTTGTACGATCATGTACATAATGCAAAAGACTTTAGAGAATCAATGGAACAAATATTATGCTTTCAGCAATGCATAAAAGTCAAGTATTCACTAAGTGACAGAAAACACTGACAGAGTGCACACCATCGGTAAAGGCAAAGAAAAAGTCACAGTGATACCCAACGAGCTGAAAATAGAGTTGCCTGATGAGAAAAATACAATGATGTCCGACGGATGGAGATCCCGAAGCTGACTGGAGTCACACCGACAGAACTGGAAGTTATCACCGATGACTAACTGTAGAGTTGACTGACAGAACAGAGAGTTTAGAAAATGACAAAATATCTAGCTAGTAGAGCTTAAGGATAGACTTAACTGGTTGTTTTATTTGACCAGAGTTAAGTAATTGATTTAAAGAAGATTTGTATAGTTGGCAAGAAGATAACTACAAGATAAATCAGAAGTTAAAGCTTTAAATCAAATTGGCTGGATTGTTTTTCATGCCAAGAATCAAGAATTAAGGAATATCATGTCTATATAAGAGACAAGCATAATTCATTTCTGTAATCACATACATGGGAAGGGGAGTGAATAGAAAGAGGATGCTGAAGAGAAACTTATGAAGAAGAAATTCATACAGTCCTAATCAATCAAGCTGAAGGAGAGTTAAAGAATTCTGCAGACACTAATGAACAGTGAAGCACAACGTCATAGAGAAGAAAGTGTGGAGCATAAAGAATTGAATTGATACATTTATCAGAGAGGTAATGTACTTAAATAGATCTAAAAATCTACAATTCAAGTTGCATTAGAAATAGGTCATAGTGTTTCAGTTTAACCATTGAAGCATCAAGTCTCTTAACAGAGCAGGACTTAACAGTCTTCTATATATTGAGGTACATCCCAAGGAGTGCCAAAAAGGTTGATTCATGAAAGTAGCATTGAAATTGCCTAAATCCTATGGACATTCTAAGAAGAAGGCTGATTCAAGGATGGTAGAAAGATTTGCCTAAAGCCTATTGACAGTCTAACAAGAAGGTTGATTAAAGGATGGTAGAAAATAGATGCCTGATACTAAGTGACAACCTCTATGTTTAAAATCATCTAACAAGGTCACACCTAACAGTGTGTTTGTAACCTTTAACATGGTTGGCTCCTAATAGGGCTCGCTTCAGAAGAGTGAAAATTTGGGGTACCGATCCCAGTGGTTTTTCCCTTAACATGGTTTCCACGTTAAAATCCAAGTGTTATGTGTGTATGGTTTATTACTTTACTATTTTACATTTCACATATGCATTTCTGGATTGATTGGTATACTCTGCATATTTACTGAGTATTGGTAAATAGTTTTACTACTTATTGGTAATCAAGGAGAATAAGGACAGACAAGAAAAATAGACAGACAGTTAAATCATTATTAGTATTTCATGGAATGCATCTTGTAGGGACTTAATAATCTGAGATGTATCTGATTGGTGGTCAGTGATTAAAGGATAAATTTTTGAGGCCATTGATTCACCCCCCCTCTCAGTTATTACTAGCAATTGGTATCAGAGCTTGTGTGCTTAGAAGGAAGGTTTCAAGACCTAAGAAAAGATCACAAGATGAATAGATGAGATGTGCCCAAGTTGAACAAAGACAACTTTGCTTCATGAAAAAGCAGGATAAGACTCCACTTATTAGGTATTGGTAATGATGTTACTCAATACTTAGATACTGAATATGTGTTTCCTATAGGAGTATTGATAGTAGATTAATTGAGAGAGAAGCATGAGAATAACTGCATGGTTATAGAGCTTTCTTCCTCACTCTCTGATACTAAATTTGAAGATGTCAAGGACTGCAAAACTGCAAAGAAAATGTGGGACAAACTGAAGCTTGTACATGGAGGTGATACAATTGTTCTGAGAGCGAAGGCGGAAAGCCTTAGAGAAATGTTTGATGATCTCAGAATGAAAGAAGGAGAAAACATCACACAGTACAACACAAGAATAAAAGTAGTCAATTCTATATGAGGTGTTGGAGGTACACTTGAAGAGAAAAATAGTGGTAAGTAAAATCTTAAGAACCTTATTGCATGTATATGCTATTAGAGTTTCAGCCATTCAAGAAATGAGAGAAATAGAAAACAATACAGTTACTCTTGATATTTTAATTGGTAGACTAATTTCATTTGAGATGAATAACTTTGACAATAGTGTCTTACCAATTTTAGAGTCTACATTTAAGTCTTCTATGAAAATAAGAAAATCCAATCATAGATACTCATCTAGAAGGGACAGTGAAAGTGAAAGTGAGGAAGAAGATCTAGATGAAATAGAAGCACTCATGGCAAGGAGAATGCAAAGAGGAAAAGGTAAATACAAAGGCAAGTTACCACTTGTATGCTTTAATTGTAAAGAGATTAGACACTTTGTTGAAAGATGTCCTAACAAAAGAAAAGATGACAGAAGTAATGACAGATCTTTTGAGAAGAAATCTGACAAAGGTGATAACAAAGATTATAGAGGTTACCGATAATCAGAAAGAAAGGATACCCGAGACTACAAGGATAAAGGAAAGAAGGCTAGCTACCTAGCTGCTTGCAAAGATGAAGATATTGACACCGAACTTGATGATGACATCGAGATGGTATTTGTAGTTGTGAAGGATGATTCAGATGAAGATGAAAGGTATGAATAAACCACACTCATATCTAAGGTTAGTAAGAATGATATCTGGATTATGGATAGTGGCTGCACTCACCATATGACCAGTGAGAAAGAAAATTTTAACACTTTTGAATATTATAATGGTGGTACAGTAAGAATGGGAAATGATGCACCTTGTCCAATTGAAGGTAAAGGAAAAATAATGCTGGATAACTTGATTAAATGTGAAAATGATTATTGGGTAAAAAGATTGAATTATAATCTGTTGAGTGTTTCTCAGCTGAATAATTTAGGTCACAGAGTAGCATTTGGAAACAAGAAGGAAAAGATCTTCAATGAATTAGGAAAACTGATTGGTACTGGTGAACAGACTAAAGGTAACTTATTCTATTTGAATGATACTAACACCACTTGCTTAATGACTAGAAACGAAGACATATGGTTGTGGCACAAAAGATTGTGTCATGTGAATTTTGACAACATGATAAAAATAAGAAGAAGAAATGTAAGAGGCTTACCAACGATGACAAAGCCATACAACATCATATTCAAAAATTATCAAAAAGGTAAAATGACAAAGTCTAGTTTCAAAAGTAAAACTCATGCATCTGATGATATTCTAGAATTAGTCCAGACTGATTTATGTGGACCTATGAGGACAAAGAGTTATTATGGAGATATATATTTTATTCTCTTTGTTGATGATTAATCTAGAATGATGACAGTCATGTTTCTAAAAGAAAAATCTGAAGCATTCAAGATGTTTAAATGGTATAAGGCTATGGTAGAAAAAAAAGAAGGATCTAAAATGTTTAAGATCAGATAGAGGAGGAGAATTTATATCAGATGAATTCACTAATTTCTGTAATGAGCATGGTATAAAAAGACAGGTTTCTGCACCAAGAACACCACAACAAAATGGGA
>MU224256.1:2744161-2756603 GCA_018584345.1 Thuja plicata | reverse complement strand
GACTCGGTAGATACATTGTCACTCGGTAACCTCTGGTGACTCGGTAGTAACTGACTTCTCGGTTATCTTCAACTGATGACTCGGTGACTACCGTCTGCTCGGTAACTACTGTTCTTCTCATATGCTCAGTGACTGCCTTACTGCTCGGTTTGAACTGTTTGATCGGTGAGCTATACTGAATGCTCGGTATAGGCTGTGGGCTGAGTGATGAGCTCGGTCAGCATTCAAAACCGAATAAGTGTTTTTCACTAAGTGCATTCACTGATGCCAAATGTATCATTATTCCAACATATTTCTATTTTGAACCCTTACTTTTTCACATGGTCTCCTAGGGTACATTTATTTGAGAAACTTGCCTCTTTGCAGCAACACAGGGCAGATTTACCAGAGATTGTGACAGAGGTGGAAGATGAAATAAAAAAGGTAAATGTATCTTTATCTTTCTTTAAGGGTAAGCTAAATCAGATAGAGGCTAAGATAAGCCTATTTTCACCAGATTTCAATAGGTTTACTCCTCCTTTGAAAGGAGAAGATGATCAGGTTAAGGCCTTGGAGGCCTGGAGAAATGAGTTTGATAGCATAATGCCTAGTAATGAGGCATTTATTTTAGGATCTGATTTAGATTTAGATGGTTTTAACAAAATTTTGGATGAAGCCTTCAGGGAAGAGACTGACATGAATAAATTTTTAGTTGATTTCAAGAGCATTACTGATGTTAGATGTGAAAGGAAAAAGGGACAACTACAGAGTATTCAAAGTTTTAAATGGCCTGCGGACAATGAGGTGACAGCTTGGGATTTGATGACCAGGCCAAAGAAAAAGAAGCCTATGGAGATAGAGGAAGAGATCTTGGATGAAGAGTAGAGAGGAGCACTTGGCACCTAACCATTAAGCACAGGGAGGTTAGTAATTATTAAAGACAAGTGTAGGTTAGCCTGAAATGGCAGTCACTTGATCTCAGTATAAATATTAGATGCTATCCTGAACATTTTTAGACAAAGGCGCTAGAATCTAGATGAAGACAAAGAAGATCATATTTCATCCCCTGTTCTTGTCTTCCCACCGCTTAACATTCTCATTTCTTGTCTTTTCTATACTTTTAGGGTTATGTTCCTTAAACCATCCAAAGCTTGTTGCATCCTTTCTTTAAGGATTCCAAGATGGTTAAGGACCTATAAATAGATCAAAATTGTAATAGTTTTAAAAAAGAGATGAAATATATTGGCAAACCAGACTTTCTAAATTTCAATTTGTGTCTTTGAGCTTTTTGATCTTTTAATGTACTGAAACAGAAATATATGAATAAAATAGAGTGCAACTTTACTCTATATCATTATTGTCTCTTTACTTATCATTTTTTCTCTTTTATGTTTAATTTGTAAGGCATTTTAAGCATATTGGTTACAAGGTATCTATTTAATTGCTTGCAAGTTTCTTTCAAGGGAATAACTAAGTTTTGTGAGTAGTTTCAGGGAGCATAACAATATCTAAGGATTTGATACAATGTTATAGAAATGATAGGATAGTTTGCAAGGCATCTTATCTAAGTTGCATGTAGGCTGCAAGGCATCTTACAGTATTCTGTTTAATATATCTCTGTGGATTTGTATTCATTGATTCTATAAGCCCAAGGATAGGCACTAGTCTAGGAACTTGTTTGGTAATCCATCATCATCCATAATATTCAATACTATTCAAAATAAATTAATTTCAGAATATATGTGTAAAATCAATTGTACTCATAGTGATTATAGTTGAATTTTGTTGATTTCTTAAAGAGTAAATCATTAGGTTTCCCCTCCTAAAGCAAAAGGAAGAAGGATGAAAGTCCTTGTCTCATTGGTTTATGTTATTAAGACCATATCCTGGCTTGTAGTACTCTATTTCAAATTAATTATTGCAATATCCAAGGTACTTTATAAGTTATTATAGTGAGGTCTGAAGTAAGTAACCAATGAATGAATTAGTCCACCAAATACATAGGCTGAAGAATCAGTAATCTTTTAATAGGTAATACCTGCCTGAGTTTGTGGAACTCAAAAATGAAGGAGGTGATAATAGGTATCCCCAGTGTTATCAAATACCTCAGCAATTAGCCTTTCTCTTGTCAAAAGGGAGTTTGCATTCAAGTATAATCAGTATACTATCATTTTAAGGTTGTGGTGCAAGAAAAAGAGCTAACAAATTCCTTGTTCTTGATAGGAGTGCACAAGGATTTTCAGTTGGATGGGGTAGATTGTTAGAGGATTTCATGCAAAGTCCACGTAGACTAGCCTAGGGTACTTGTCTACTTGTACACTTATATCATGATTTGCATTAGGTGGTCTATCATCATGATAGATCATTTTTTGTGGGTTTGATACTGTTATAGATATGGGCCTTGGAGCACATCCCCATTACACAGCCAGTAGTGACTAGATCTTGATAGGATGGACTTCCTTATGTGTATATGTATGCTAGAGATATGGTGCATCCCTGCCTAGGAAACTTAGAGTATTGGAGATGAGAATTAGATGATATGACAGTTATTATCTGGCATCCTTACTTAGATTGCGAGGAGTGGAGGAGAAACAGACAAGAGATGACATTTGTCTATAAAGAGAGATACTTGATTGTCCATACTATGTATATTGTTGAGATATTCATGGTTACTCATGTCTTACGATAGTATGGCATGACACAGCCTATGCCCTAGGGTATGGCAGCATATTCTAGGACCTAAGATGAGATAACATAGTGGTGACCCTAGTTGGTATATGAGGATGTTGTACTTGATCATCGATGATTAGCTCTTTTGATATGGGAGATGGCTCTAGATATTATAGATGCGGGTATGACTCCTGATTTTGCAGCATATTTTGCACAGCATCCATTCCCTTGGCTAACCTCTCCTAATGAGGTAGTGCCTATTATGGTAGATGAGGATGATGATGGAGGAGATGATGACAAAGGTGGTGGGGTCATCAGGGCTTCCTCTTGTAGATGTTCGAGTAGCAGTGATAATAGTGTTGGCAGAGGTCATGGTTGTCAGTAGAGATAGGTCAGAGTTCATATTGTAGGACCGACACCACCAGTGGCTACACAGACACCGTCTTCTTCACATATATCGATTATAGGATAGGTTCCTACATCCTATCAGATTCCTTCATCACATATTCCATCTTCCTCTTAGATTCTTGTTACACATGTTGCCTCGACACAGGTGTTTTCTTCCACCCGAGTGACTAATTCATAGGTTTGACCTCAGACGAGGGTGACTAGATTAGGTAGCATAGGTATTCAAAAAGATGCATAGATTAGACCATAAATGAGTACTCCTCCTTCTCAGCCAAGTATAGGTCCCATAGTTCCTTCAGGTGTATAGGCACCAGGACCTAGACCTATAGGTGCACTAGTATAGGGTACAACAGAGGTAGCAGTGATTGCATGTCTCCGTAGAGAGAGAGGCTAGTTACAGACTTGTATAGCTATTTTAATGGCTCAGCTAGCTGATAGGGACAGAGCTTTAGATGTTTCACAGAGAGATGCTGCAGTGTAGCGTAGTAGAGCATCTTATTATCAGGCTGCATATTTTTTAGTGGTACTAGATCCTACCACTAGAGTTACTTCTTTTCCACGAGCTGCAGCATAGTTAGAGGGTGGTGGACCGAGTAGATCAGATGCTCCTCCTCATGGACCACCAGGGGATGATATAGCTAGTCAATCTTGATTGACTATGAGCTATTTATCTACATTTTTGATGATGATGTATTGATGTATCTGTGATCTAGCACCATTTTTTCTTAGTTTTTGGATGATGTAACTCATGGACATTATTTGATATATGATGACATTCTCATGTTTTGATCTCATTGTATCTTTTATCACTGACATTTTGTTCTTTATGAGATGATTATGATTATGCTATGAGTATGCTCTTTTATTTCAGTATGCTTTGGATGCAAATGTATGGATGTATTTTATTTTTGTTGTTTTTGATGCATAGATATGATGCTATATTAATTCTATGGATGCATATGTATGTAGTTTAATGTTTATCCAATGGAGATGTAAG
Source organism: Thuja plicata (assembly GCA_018584345.1). Classification (NCBI taxonomy): domain Eukaryota; kingdom Viridiplantae; phylum Streptophyta; class Pinopsida; order Cupressales; family Cupressaceae; genus Thuja; species Thuja plicata. The sequence goes on along the minus strand of MU224256.1, from coordinate 2,752,549 downwards.
ATGATGATTTTTATTGCAGCGATTTAAAATACTCAATCATAAGAGAAATAATATCTTTAAATGTTTGAAGTTTGTCTTTCCCTCTTTTGAATGTGCATTATGATAGCCTTTCTTAGCGTCACTTGATTATAAAATATATGCAACTCCTAGAATGAAATGCAATTCTAAAATGCAAATGCAGATGCAACTTCCATTTTCATGTCATTCATTTTATGCTTTTGTTTCATCATTGATCCTTTTGTGTATCCCATTTTTGACACAACCAACACTGATATGAAAGTAATCATGTTAGTATGAATATCACTTTTATCGGATATAAGTACATACAATCATCACTAGTGCTTAAGTGACTATGATATTATGAATATGACTTAAGTAAAATGTTTGATTTTAGTACAATCACCATGAATAATTAATTTACTCTGATGATATGAATACTAATTTGAGCTTAATTTTGATATGGCAATATGACACAAGCATCAAGATATAGTAGATAATGATGTCCTAAGTATCAATTGCATTAAAAAACACATAAAAAACAAAATAAAATACCATGTGCTTTCTTCAATGTTCTAGTACAAAGACTCATGGAACATTTTTAGAAATATGATAATCAACAATTGATAACAGATAGAAACCCAAACTAACATAAGTGTTTTCTTTGGTCTCAGAATCATAGTCGTTCATGTAGCTTTTCATAGACCTTTTCAAAAACCCATTTCAATCACAAGCAGAAATCAAAGAAAATATCATGCCCCATGTCTTTATGTTTCTAACTCAGTAGAGTATCATTACAACATTTGAGAGAAGTATAGTAAGCAAAAATCTAATAAAGAACAAATAGTCATGCAAATAAAAGTATCCCAACTCTTTCAGTGTGTCTCTAGTATGAATACATCATAGAGTTACTTAGGAGTCAAAACTCATGCAAGAATAGGACAAGACTGATCATTTTTGTGCTTGTGTTTCTAATTGATAGATTCAATATGATCATGTTGATAACAAGATGAGTGTTTAAGAAACACAATTTTGTTTGTTGATATGAGATGTGAATTGATCAGTGGTATTGAAAAATACCTTTGTTTGGTTGTTTAATTGGGGTGGTGTTGAGAAACACCTTTGAATGATTGATGTGGTATTGAGAAATACCATTGGTGAATTGCTTGCCTTGAAGTAGTTTTAAGAAGGATAAGATTAGATTCCCAACCATGGTAAAGTGATAGGTAAATGATAGAGTCAATCAGCTAGGAATGCGTTTTGGCTTGTGTTAGCTCAAAGATCTTGAAGTACTTACTGAAGAGTTATCCAATCTTTGATAGACAAAGCAGCGAGCTGAAGAAATAGCGCCTATTTACCAAGTTTTCAACATTCGTAAGAATGCTATTTTCTCTACCAAAGTGCATGTTTGCCAAGTTTTCACCAAGGTATGATTTTATTTTATTTTCATTTTTTTGTTCTTTTCTCTATTTTTTTTTGTTTTCCAAGTGCCTGTTTGCCAGGTTTTCACCAAGACAATCATTTTTAGAGCTTTTCCACTATTTTTGAAAATTTTAGAATCTTTTCCACTGCACATAGCTATAAATAACAGCTCATGCATAGTACCTCTTTAGATGATTAGTGTTGATAGGATCAGGAAGTGTGTCTCCCTCTGTGGTAGCTAGCTAATAAGATCTAGATCTGAACACTGCTGTGATTATAAACGGTCCTGACCAATTAGGTTCAAATTTTCCCTTTTCTCTCTATGTTGTTGATTTGTTGTGTTTTCATGCAACACTAGGTCTCCCAATTGGAACTCACGAGGCTTGACCTTCTTGTTATATCCTTTTTCCATCCTCTTTTGATATCCTTGTAAATTTTTTAAGGCATATTGGCATCTTTCAGCCAATAGTTCTAGATGTTGTAATCTTGAGACCCTATAGTCGTCATGGCGGTACCCTAAATTTTGACAATTTAGAAGTCCCAATCCATTATCAAGAAGCGTGTTTATCCATACTAAAAAATATCAAAGGAAGGAAGCTTTATGACACAAATAAATAGAACTAACTAATCGAAGCCTTTAGAAAATGCTGGAATTTAGACTTTCTATAGAGATGATTTCGATAGAGGATAAAGATGGTTGAATTTTAAAAAACTAAAAATGACCCAGTTCGGGAAATCAAATTTCCTATCTCCAACAGAAATATTAGCTTTTCAAGAGGTGTTTTGGATTTTCTAACAAAGCCAAATCCAAAAGTTAGGTAGTTATTTTTTAGTTAGTTTATTGTTTTTTAAAAATAATTTGTAATAAGAGTTGTGTCTTTTCACCCTAAAGAGGTGTGAAAGCCACACACACACACACACACACACATACATAATGTAAAATGTAAAGAGAAGACAATACAATATAATGCAATTTCACATATTTGGATAGTTTTGGATCAACAACTGTAACATGGACCTAGATGTACTATTTTCCAAAATCAAATAAAGATAAGTCCTTTTTATTTCACATGTGCAATTATTTCATTATCATTTTACAATTAGTCCCTCGGATAAACCAATAGAACTTCTTCAAAGTGATAGTTTGATGTGCATGCTTCCTGATTTGATTCATAGTCTATATTTTCAATTGGTTTTCTCATTTTGCATGGTTAAATTATGTTGATTGAGGCCTCACTCAATTGGTCTGTCATCTGATAAATCTTACTTTGAATTTTTTTCAGGTTGTATATACACTTCATAACACCTTTGAAGTGATAAGTTTTCTTGTAAAATTGTCTCTGAGGCTGAACATAAGATTGGAATTATAGTGACTCTATTGCCCGTGATAGAATAAGACACTAGTCTAATCATTATTTGGATTATAGTTATTCAGTTAATTGTTTATAGTTTTGTGATATATTATCTATCTGTTCATTTCAATTTACATACATATTTACTAAACATTCTTTCAATTACTCAAAGTATTTCAGTTTACAGTTTATGATATATTGCTTTCAATTAGATTTCATTGAAGTGCCTTGTCATAATTGAGAGAGAGGGTTTGAAGTGTTTCTTATTTGCTATAAAAATCCTTGTAAACTGAAGGATAAGTCAAGGTATAGACCTACTAGCCTTGGTTTTGCAGAGCCAAAATTGCAGAAGTTCCAACCTTGCCTTGGTTGTGACTTGTTAGTTGGCCAAAGATATAAAGGTGAACCTGCAATACATTTGTTCATGAGAATGATAAAGATCTATCAGAAAATACCTTCATATATCAGGCCTCTGAGAAGGGAATTAATGGATAAACTTTGTGAGTTAGGAATATACCATGATTATCTTGACTACTAGTTTTTCTTGAGAAAATATGTGAGGTAGTGAGGGAAGAAAAGAATGATGACATAAAGGAAGAAAATTTGGATCAGGTTGAAGAAGAATTTGTACACGATGAGATGTGTATGGAAATAGGTATCAATGACTATGATGATGAGAAAGAAGATCTTCTCAGTATAGAAGAAATCTCATATTTACTAGACATGGAATATGAAAAATATGTTGAGAAGAATGGTCAATTTTTTTTCTCAATGCACCATGATAAGCAAGTTGATGGATCAATACATATTCAGGGGGTACTAGATGAAGAAGATGATAAATTTTAGGAATCAAATAATGAAGATGAAATAGAACAACATACAACATATGAATAGGAAGAGGTTTCAGATGAAAGATCACATGGATATATGCCTGATTTCTTTATATCCTTGAATCCATTATTTGAAGAATATTTTTTATGCAATCGAGTCCATCAAAATCATAATAAAGATAGTGAGCCTAGTGATCATTTTGAAGATGATGAAACTCAAAATATGTATGGGGAAGTGTATTTAGAAAGTGAGACATGCATCATTTCATCCTATGAGTAGAAGTTGTATCAAACATGTGAAGATGAGATGGAATCAAATAGACATATTGTGGAGAATGTGTTGAATATTAGTTATGAAAATTATCCGAGTATCCTATCTGATCAAATTCTTGATAAGAAGGAAGTTCCTAAATGTGAGTTATCTCCAAATCCTTTTTGTGAGAAGAAACAACATCTTGAGAATAGGGAAAATTGTGTACGTAAAGGCATCCAAAGAGAAGAGCTTAATCTAGTTACTTGTAGGGTTGATCAAATGCATGGGGATCTTCTATTTAGTAAGGACTACAATGCACCTGCTAAATTTTCTAAAGATAAACAAAATTCAAAGTGTGTTAATAAAGAAATGAATGTTGTCCATGAGAGTGGTTGCATCGTATTCGGGAGATCCAAAGTATTACATGATCAAAATTATGTGTTCGATAGAGGAAAGAAGTAGTGTTCATTTTTTGGGGGGCTTGGGGCCACCCAATTTCACTTTGCATCAGATTAAGTGTGGATACTTGGTCTGCTTCTCCAAAGATAGCTGGAATCTTGCTATGCTCATAGGGAGCATATGTCCCCAGAAAGAGCCACTGGTGGTACCCTAAATTTTGATAATTTAGAAGTCCCAATCCATTATCAAGAAGCATGTTTCTCCATACTAAAAAATATCAAAGGAAGGAAGCTTTATGACACAAATAAATAGAACTAACTAATCCAAGCCTTTAGAAAATATTGGAATTTAGACCTTCTATAGAGATGATTTTGACAGAGGATAAAGATGGTCGAATTTTAAAAAACTAAAAATGACCCAATTCGGGAAATCAAATTTCCTATCTCCAGTGGAAATATTAGCTTTTCAAGAGGTGTTTTGGATTTTCTAACAAAGCCAAATTCAAAAGTTAGGTAGTTATTTTTTAGTTAGTTTATTGTTTTTTTAAAATAATTTGTAATAAGAGTTGTGTCTTTTCACCCTAAAGAGGTGTGAAAGCCACTCAAACACATATATATACATAATGTAAAATTTAAAGAGAAGACAATACAATATAATACAATTTCACATATTTGGATAGTTTTGGATCAACAACTGTAACATGGACCTAGATGTACTATTTTCCAAAATCAAATAAAGATTAGTCCTTTTTATTTCACATGTGCAATTATTTCATTATGATTTTACAATTAGTCCCTCAGATAAACCAATAGAACTTCTTCAAAGTGATAGTTTGATGTGCATGCTACCTAATTTGCTTCATAGTCTATATTTTCAATTGGTTTTCTCATTTTGCATGGTTAAATTTTTTTGATTGATGCCTCACTCAATTGGTCTGTCATCTGAGAAATCTTACTTTGAATTTTTTTTAGGTTCCATATACATTTCATAACACCTTTGAAGTGATAATTTTTCTTGTAAAATTGTCTCTGAGGTTGAACATAAGATTGGAATGATAGTGACTCTATTGCCCGTGATAGAATAAGGCACTAGTCTAATAATTATTTGGATTATAGTTATTCAGTTAATTGTTTATAGTTTTGTGATATCTTATCTATCTATTCATTTCAATTTACATACATATTTACTAAACATTATTTCAATTACTCAAAGTATTTCAGTTTATAGTTTATGATATATTTCTTTCAATTAGATTTCATTGAAGTGCCTTGCCATACTTGAGAGAGAGGGTTTGAAGTGTTTCTTACCTGCTATAAAAATCCTTGTAACCTGAAGGATAAGTCAAGGTATAGGCCTACCAGCCTTGGTTTTGCAGAGCCAAAATTGCAAAAGTTCCAACCTTGCCTTGGTTGTGACTTGTTAGTTGGACAAATCACTTGGGTTTCCCAGAATTGGATTGGCAAGTCCATAGGAAATCCAATCTGTCAATTTGAGCACCAACATGTCATTCATGATTAATTCCTGTAAAGATACTCTCAAGGATGGAAGTTCTACCTCAATTGGAAGAATTTCTTCAACACCATAAACCAATGAATAAGGAGTAGCTCCTGTTGGGGTTCTGATACTTGTTCGATAGGCCCATAAAGTCAGATTGATATGGACATGCCAATCTCTGCCAGAATGATTGACAGTTTGGATGAAAATCTTGAGTATGTTCTTGTTACTAGCCTTTGCCTGTCCATTTCCCTAAGGATAATATATAGATGAGAAATGCTGGGTGATTTGGAACTTGGTGCACAGTTCTATCACATCCTTGTTTTTGATCTGTTTACCATTATCTGTCATAATTGATGAAGGAAGACCATACCAAAAAATGATGTAGTTGATGATAAATAGTGATATTTGTTTTCCTGTTGCCGTGATTAAGGGTATAGCCTCAACCCATTTGGTAAAATATTATGTTGCTATAATAATAAACTTGTGACCATTAGAGGATGATGGGTAAATTTGACCAATAAGATTGAAGGCCCACTATTGAAAAGGCCAGTGTGTGATAAAAGGTAACAATTCCCTTGCCGGTGCGTGTATAAGATTTCCATGTATCTGACACTTTTTGTAAGCTTTTGAGAATGTGACAGCATCTTTCTCCATTATAGGCCAATAATACCCAATACACAAGAGTTTCTTAGCTAAGGTAAGACCATTCAAATGTGACCCACAAATACCTTCATGGACTTCGTGTAAAGTGTTGTTAGATTCTTCTAGTTCTAAACATCTTAGTAAGGTACCATCAAAACCTCTATGATACAAATCATCCACAATGATCACATTTTTAGGATCTTGACAAATAAGATTACATTTTTGGTTTTTGGATATACCCTCAGGTAAAACATTGGATTCGAGGTAAGTTTGGATAGGTCCATAATGAGGGGAGTCACAACCTATTAGTTGGAAAACTAGCTTGGAATTAGGACAGTCATAGGAGGGATAAGGTAACTCATCCATTAGGAATTCATAATGTGCTTGATTATTAGATAACTCTATAAGAGACAAGATTATCCATTGCATCAGCTGCTTGATTGTTTAATGTGGGAATTTGTTCAAATGTTATGCCGACAAAAACTGCTTCAAATCACCAACCATTTTCTTGTATGGTACAAGCTTATCATCTTTAGTTTGATATTCATCAATTATTTGATTTATGACCAATTGGGAGTCACCATAAACATGTAGCATTGTTATCTACCATTCTAGTGTCATCTTGAGTCCATTTTCCAAAGCCTCATATTCTACGATATTGTTAGTACATGAAAACAAAATATTATATGCCTTTGGTATAGTATATCCTTGAGGTGATATGAAAACAACACCTTCTCCAACACCATGTTGTGTAAATGATCCATTGAAATACATCTTCTAGGTATACTGTCATGCCCAAAACTAGGGCAAAACACACACACAATTTTTTTTTTTAAATGCATAAGTACGCACAACTAACAGGGGGAGAGTTGGAAGGATAATAGCAAGGTATAGTTAACCTTTGAATTTCATGGTATATGTGCAGATTGAATAAGGGTCAAGCCACAAATAGATGCAAAGTTGGGCTTCAACTTGTTCCATGGTTATCTGAAACCTCAACTCAGGTTTATCTAACTTTGATTTCTTGTTTTAAAAACATGATGGAAGATAGTGGTTCAGGATCATATGTTGATCTAGGTTTCCCTAACTTAACCTTAAACCTAGATTGCAACTAATCCATCCAATTTTAATTCCAATTAACATTTGACGTTTAGATATTGACAAGATTAAGATTGAATAACAATTTCACTATATCAATCAACTATTAATTGAGATCCAATTGCTAAAATCAATTCCGATTTCCTACCCTACTAACATCATTAATAAAATTATTTTCCTATGATAAAACAACATGTTTTTCTAATCCATCAATTTCTAACATACGACTTAAATTTAACCTTTTCATTAAGACATTAGAAATATCTCCTAATTCAATATTTAAATTTAATTTTAATAAAAATCGAGCATAACCCCTAAATAGATCACAAGAGAAATATAATCCCCCCTTACATTGATAAGGAATAAAAAATTTAATGTCATCTAAATAATTGAATCAAATGAACAAATCTGTCTCTCTTTATAGACTACTCAATACTTAAGACAAAATCCCTAATAATTAGATTCATAAATCTCGCAATTATAAATTAACCTAAACAACTAATGTTACATAACCCTTAAAAATGATCAATCATTATATTGTTGAGTGGATCTAATACAAATTAGAAATTAGAAAACTATTAACAATCTCATCCATCATCAAAACACTTAAGGTTATGAAGTTGATAATTAAAACTACCCCATTGATTTTATATACATATATGCCTAAAACACTACACCCTAAAGGATTTAAAACAAAAAGAATTAGAACTTATAAACTAATTTACTATCTACTAACTAATCCTAAATAACACATTAAACTATCAACTCAAAATCCCTTAACCTAATCTAACATTTTACCTTTTTACAAAATAAGACATGGACTAAGGGTTTCAAAATCTGCAAGGAAAGAGAGAGTACAGAATGACAAGACTAGCTCTAGGGGGGGGGGGGGCACCAT
>MU224256.1:2709923-2726349 GCA_018584345.1 Thuja plicata | reverse complement strand
ACATACCATGTTTCTCTTGTCTGGATTAACAAACCCTTCTGGTTGTTCAATGTACACCTCTTCTTCAAGTATTCCATTTAGGAATGCAGATTTGACATCCATTTGGTATACCTTGAATCCTTTATATGTAGCATAAGAAAGTAAGATTATGAATCTTTCTATTCTAGCAATAGGTGCAAAGGTTTCACCATAATCAATCCCTTCTTGTGCATATCACTTGCATACTAATCTTGTTTTTTTTCTAGTGACTTCTCCATTCTCATTTAGCTTGTTTCTAAATATCCATTTGGTACTGATGACATTCTTGTCATCTAGTCTTGGTACTAGTGTCCATGTACTATTCTTCTCAATCTTTAATATCTCTTTATTCATAGCATTGACCCATTCTTCATTCTCAAGTTCATTGTAAACTGATTTAGGCTCAAAATCACAAAGTAAACATCTCGTGTTTAGTGACTTACTTCTTATTCTTGTTCCAACCTTCTTGTCTCCTATGATTTGATCTCATGGATGATTTCTTCTGACATACTTGGCAAGTTTCAGTTCAGCTCTGTGTTCATCATTCTAATTATCTTCTTCACCTTCATTTTCATATCCATTATTCGGAACATCATCTTGAGTATTATCTTGATTGTTGGTAATTGCAGCCTAATGCTCGGGTGCAATATTTTGATGCTTGGGAGCGACACACTGTTTCTTGGGTAAAGTGTTAGGTTCTATGTAAACAAACCTGTTGTAGTCCTTTGGTTCCTTTTTGCTTTCTTTATCATTATTTTATGCAAATTCATCTATTTTCACATTTTCACTTTTAATGATTTTGTTAGATGACTTATTAAGACATTTATGAGCCTTGCTTTTGGTTGAGTACCCCAAAAAGAGACCTTCTTCACTTTTGCAGTCAATTTTTCCATTTCTATCATCCTTCAATATATAACATTGACTACCAAAGATTCTGAAGTAACTTACATTGGGTGTATGACCATACCAAAGCTCATAAGGTGTCTTCTTTGTGTCCTTCAATTGTACTCTATTTAATGTGTAGACAGTAGTACTGATAGCTTCCCTCCAGAAAGTTTGAGTGATTCTTTTCTCAGTCATCAATGTTCTTGCAGAGTCAACAATTGATTTGTTTCTCCTCTCATCAATTCCATTTTGCTATGGTGTCCTTGGTGTAGAAACCTATCTTTTTATTCCATGCTCATTGCAATAGTTAGTGAATTCATCTGATGTAAATTCCCCTCCTCTATCTGACCTTAAGCATTTCAATTTCTTTTCACTTTTTTTTTCTACCATTGCTTTGTACCATTTAAACATATTAAATGCTTCTAATTTATCTTTTAAAAAAATGAATGTCATCATTCTAGAAAAATCATCAACAAAGAGAATAAAATACCTATCTCCATAGTATCTCTTTGTCCTCATCGGTCCACATAGATCTGTATGGACTAATTCTAGAATTGAAGTAGATGTATGGGTTTTGCTCTTGAAACTAGACTTTGTTATCTTACCTTTTTGACAATTCTTGCACATGATATGTTCAGGCTTAGTCATCGTCGGTAAGCCTCTGACACTCCTTTTGTTTCTTATCTTTATCATGTTGTCAAATTTCACATGACACAATATTTTGTGCCACAACCATATGTCTTCATTTCTAGCCATCAAACAAGTGGTGTTAGTGTCATCAAGATAGAAAAGGTTACCTTTTTTCTGCTCACTGGTACCAATCAACCTTCCTGATTCATTGAAGATCTTTTCCTTCTTATTTTGAAATGCTACTCTGTGACCTAAATTGTTCAACTGAGACACACTTAACAAATTTTAATGCAATCCTTTAACCCAGTAAGCATTTTCACATTTATATCAGGTTATTCAACATTATGGTTCCTTTACCTTCAACTGGACAAGGTGTATCATTACCCATTCTTACTGAACCACCATTATAGTATTCAAAAGTCTCAAAATTTTGTTTATCACCGGTCATATGCTGAGTGCATCCACTATCTATGATCCAGACATTATTTTTACTAACTTTAGATATGAGTGCAGTTTCTACATACCTTTTTTCATCTTCATCTGAATCATCCTTCATGGCTACAAATACCATCTCGATGTCTTCTTCTAATTCAGTGTTAGTGTCATCAGCTCTATTCTTAGCAAGGTAACATGATTTATTCCCTTTGTCCTTGTAGTCTTGGGTATCTCTCTTGTCAGATTGTAAGTTGCTTCAGTAATCCCTATTTTCACTTCTATCAAACTTCTTCTCATATGATCTTTTATTTCCTCTGTCATCTTTTCTTCAGTTTGGGCATCTTGCAGCAAAGTGTCCAACCTCTTTACAATTGAAACATACAAGTGGTAACTTACCTTTGTATTTACCTTTTCCTCTCTGCAATCTTCTTGCCATTAGTGCTTCAATCTCATCAAATCCCTAATATTCATTATCACTGTCACTATCATTTCTAACAACATGTCTATGACTTGAGTTACTTTTCTTTAAAGAAGATTTGAATGCAGATTCCATAAATGGTAAGACACTATTATCAAATTTGTTCATCTCAAATGATATTAGTCTACCAATCAGACTATCTAGAGTAACTGTATTGTTTGTAACTGCTCTCATTTCTTGAATAGAAGAAACTCTAATAACATAAATAGGCAATAAGGTTCTTAAGATTTTACTAACCACTGTCTCCTCTTCAAGTGTACCTCCAACTCCTCAGATAGAATTGACTACCTCTTTTATTTTGTAGCTATACTGAGTAATTTTTTCTCCTTCTTTCATCCTTAGGTCATCAAACCTCCCTCTTAGGATTTCAGCCTTTTCTCTTAGTACATTGGCATCTCCTCCATGTACTAGTTTCAACTTATCCCACATTTTCTTTATAGAGGTGCAAGTTTTGACATCTTCAAACTCAGCATCGGAGAGTGATGATGCAAGTTCTATCATCATGCAGTTATGTTCATGCTTAACTCTTAATTTCTCAAGAGTATGAGGTCTTGTAGGCAACACATATTCAATATCTAAGTATTGAACAATATCATTTCCAATACCTGATTGGTGGAGTCTTATTCTACTTTTCCATGATGCAAAGTTTTCTTTGTTCAACTTGGGCACATCTTGTCTAGTCATCTTGTGATCTTTTTCATGAGCTATTAAACTCCCTTTCTAAGCACACAAGCTCTGATACCAATTGTTAGTAATAACTGAGAGGGGGGGGGTGAATTAGTGGCCTCAAAAATATTCCAATAATCAACCCTTGAAACTTAATACCACTAAATTATACCTCCAGTTATCTTCAGTCCCATAAGATGAATGCCTTCAAATACTTTTATCAATTTACTACTGATCAAAATTCATTGCAAAACCTTCTACTGTGTGTTTACCAAAAAGAAGTCTGTTAATTTACCGACAGATAATAAATTATCTAGAGTATACCAATCAATCCAATTAAGTTATGTGTAATGCAAAACACTAAAGTAATGACTCATAGACACATTGACACATGGATTTTTAACGTGGAAACCCTATTAAGGGAAAAACCACTTGGGACCAGTAACCCAAAATTTTCACTCTTCTGAAGTGAGCTCAGTGAAGATCCAACCCTATTAAAGGTTACAAACACACTGTTAGGTGTGACTTTATCAGAGGATTTGAAATTTTAGTTTGTCACTTGATATCTGGCATCTCTGTGCTACCATCTTTGATCAAACACTCACTTCGCTTGTCAATTGGTATCTGGCATCTCATGCTATCTTCATGATCAAACTTTTAAATACCCCATTGGATGTATCTCAATATAGAAAGGATCTTTAAATCCCACTCGGTTAAGAGAATTTATAAATCAATGGTTAAACTGAAATAGTATGATCTTTTCACATATACAACTTATACTTGCAAATTTTCAGATCTATTGTAATATCATAAAGTAATCTGATCAATGTATCTCTATTATACCTTTGCTCCACTTTGATTCTACTCAGTGATGCTATGATCTGTTGGTCAATGTCCATAGAATTCTTTAGCTCTTTCCTTAGCTTGATTGATCAACACTGAATCAATTTTCTCTTCATCAGTTTCTTTATAGCATCCTCTATTTCATTCTCTCCCCACACAATTTGTAATGAATTAAGTTGTCTCTTTACAAACATGATATCACTGTTGTTAGGTTCTTGATTTTCTTGATCTTGGCGTGATCCACAATTCTCACCAATTAGATTTAAAGAAAAACTCATGTTTTATCTTGCTGAGATCTTCTTGCCAACTAGACAAATCAGCTTTAAATCAATTACTTATCTCTGGCTTATCTTGTTGATGAAAACAATGATAACAACTAGTTAAGTCTATATTTAGCTCTACTAGCTAGATATTTTGTCATTTGTGAACTCCAGATATATTCAGTTTTATCTCTCTGATAGCATCGATCAACACTTTAGTTCTCCTTGGGCTTCTCTGTTGGTTTACACTATGTTTCTAGCCATTGGGTTCGCTTGTGATCCTGCTCGTCGGTGTTCTTGCTCGGGCATCACTGTGACTTGACTATCATTGATCTCCATCTATCGAGTTCTAATAACCATCAATGTTTGAAGTCACATAGTGAATACTTGTCTTTTATGCATTACATAAAGCATAACCTATTTCTCTCTAATTCTCTGAAGTCTTTGACACTTTGATTATAACCGATTAGATTATATCAATTTGACATCAATGACATTACAATCCATTAACTGATTTAATGTCTTGCATTATCCTTTTGCATTTTGGTGATCAACTTAACATCTTCAAACATTCAATCAGTTACATGTCATCACTTTAGGCCTTCCATGGGCAACTAGAGCTTCCTTAGAACTGATAGATGCCTTCCTCCTCACCTCTTCAAAAATAAAAGAACCCATTACTATTTCTACCATCCTCAAAATGACAGAAGTACTTATAATGACCATGACAAGCTAATCTAATGAATTAGGGAAAGAAAAAAGCAAGATCTCAAATTCATCTGCCCCATCCATCTTGATACCAATAGATTCCAACTGAGTCTCTAACATATTGAATGATTCTAGGTGGTTTGTAATTTTCCCACCCTCCTCCATTCTTAAAGAATATAACTTCTTCCACAAGAAAATCTTATTTTCTAAATATTTTTCCTTATACATTTCACCAAGCTTCTTCCACACGCTCTTTGCATCAAACTATTTAGACATTGATTAAAATAAAATCTTCAATGCATAATCTGATTAGACCCTTAGCTTTAAGGTCCATAACAACATATTTCGTAGCCTCATCTGAATCTGTAGGTTTTGTGACAACCTCGTCAACAACCTCCCATAGATCTTGATCTATTAGTAGATCCTCCATCTTCAGCTTACACATTTAAAAATTATTTCCAAAAAATTTCTCCACCTTCGTTCTCCCTAATGAACTACTTTTCTAAAATTCCTACAACAAGATCACAAAGTACATTCTACACAAGCTTCCACTCAAATATGGATTATCTCAAAAAACCCAACAACCTATAACTGAAACCAAAGGTGATCGGGATTTAATACCACTTGTAAGGAGATTAAGTAGTGGAACAACTTCCTACACTAACACTAAGGAGATAATAAGTTAAAAAAATTCTCATATCTTTTTCACAGTAACATAAAATTAACATAAATAACATTCATACCACAACACAAATATTTATGTAGGGAAAATCCTTTCAGTAGAAAAACCCCACACTCTGAAAGAAACCCAATATATTATTCATCAATCAATAACATATTACACTATACTTGCAAAGAAATATTCTCTCAAGAGTATCACCGACTAGAGATCCAAAGGTAACTTGAAAGCTATAAGAATCTTACACAAAAACCTTCATCTTACATACCTACTATATAGGAGATACAATACAAGAAATAGTCAAACGATATTGCAAAACCATGGTCTAAAATTACCTCAAAAAGAGGCACCCATTATATCTCCTATCAAAGATTCCCTATGACATGTCAATCCACACATAAAAATGTTTAACTCCCCTTTACACCTCATTTACATGTTTAACACATTTTTAAATTTCCTATTTCAGGAGACTCAACTTCTGGAGGCCATAACTTTTGAACTGTGAATATGATTTTCTATAATAACTACTTTTTAGAAACCTGTTGAAGCACTCTTTAGATGAGACAACATAGATCAATCCCTAATGAGTTGTGGACCCTTTTGGAACCTATAATGCCTTCAAAATTGATTTTGAATTTTTCACACGACCCCATAAAAAACCAAAAATTTAATATTTTCAAAACCAAATATGATATTTCCACAAAAATGTAACGACATGCCTATGTATCCAAAATGAACCTCGATAGAAGAAATTGAAAAAAATTTGTTCTCAAACAAAATACTTAGTAAAAATAGATATCCTATATAACTACTAGGCAGATTGCACATTGACTGTTACAATAAACTATTTATGCTCCTTTCTTTATTCCAATGTCTAAACACTATTTCTCTTCACTCTATCTCTTTTAATTTCCATCCCAAGAATGTGTTAAACTGCACCAAGGTATTTCATTTAAAATTTAGCAACAAGCTAAGACTTCATTTATACAATCATAACTTTCCCTTTAGCAATGAATAACACATCATCAACATATAGTGCAATGTAGAAGAAATGACCACCATTAGATTAGAATAAACACAGTGATTTAATTTAGAATGTTGAAAACCTAAACTCAACTCATATGTATCAAATTTATGGTACCACGTCCTCAAACCCTACTTGAGTCCATACAAAGTTTTCTTCAATTTACAAACCAAATTGATTTTACCTTTTACAACAAAGTGCTCTAGTTGTGTCATGTAAATATCCTCCTTCAAATCACCATGAACGGAAATAATTTTCACATTCATTTTATCAACCTCTAAATCATATGCAACAACAATAGAAAGTAAAAATCTAATGGATATAATTTTTGTAATAGGAGAAAATATATCACCATAATCAACTCCCTCAAGCTAAGAGTAAACTTTTGCAACCAACCATGGTTTATATTTTAAATGCTTCATATAAACTGAAATTTTTCTGAAACACCCATTTGTAACCAATATGTTTTTGTCCTTTAGGAAATGGCACAAGATCCCATGTATAATTCTTTTTTGAAGTAGTCATTTCTTCATCTATAGAAATATTATATCATTCATACCTAATGCCTCTTCTATAGATCTAGGCTCATCAACACTAGTATACAAAGAAAAAACACATCTTCAGTCATTAGGATAAAAACTTTCATGTGGTTGTCTCTATCTTGTAGACCTTTGAACATGCTGAGTTAGAGGTTATTCCTCTTCTGAAGATTTAAAGCTAGAAGAGATCTCCTCAACTTCTTGCATAGCTATGTGATTCAATTCAAAATTATCAAGTGTAGAAGGTAGTTGAATCTTATCTTCCTTTTTAGTTTATTCAGGCTGCAATATAACAAAAGAATACTTAGTTTCCCTAAAAATAACACTTCTAATATATATTTTCTTTTGTGCAATAGGATCCAAAAGCTTGTATCCTTTCACACCATGATTGTATCCAATGAAGATACATTTCACAACCTTGTTCTCCAGCTTTGTTCGCTTCTCCTCTGGCACATATGCATATTCCTCGCTGTCAAAAACTTTAAGATGTGTAAATGATGGATTTTGACTTGATCATGACTCCTTAGGAATTTTATCAACAAGAGTTGATTTAGCAGACATGTCCATTAATTTTAACTTAAAACCTTTATTCAAGGCAACCACCACTCAGCATAATCCTATCCTTCTCCATAAACATCATGTTCATCCTTTCTGCAACTTCTCCATAAACATCATGTTCATCCTTTCTGCAACTCCATTCTACTATGGAGAATACAAAGTTGTCTTTTGCATATGAACGACATAATCTTTATAGAATCTATCAAAATAATTAGAGAAAAATTTGTTGACATTATCAGTTCTCAAATACTTTATTTTCCTTCTAGTCTATTATTCAACCATTTCATTAGATTCTATAAATTGACTAAAAACATCAAATTTACTCTTTATGAAATATACCCATGTCCTTCTACTATAACCATTAATAAATGAAACATAATATGTGAATTCTCCAATGAAAGAAATATATAAAGGACTAAACCCATCAAAATGAACATGATCCAACACGCTACAATATTTATGAGAACTTGAGTAAAACTTAATATCATTTTGTTTTCCATAAATGCGATGCTCACATAAATCAAAGTCAAGATTACAATCATTCAAACCTTCAACACGGTTTTTATTTTTCAAGGTCCTAAGACCCATCTCTCCACTATGGCCAAGTCTCTAAAGATATAACATAGTCTTATCTACTAGTTACTTTGATTTAGAAAAAAAAAATCACCCCCAGATATCCAAAATCCATTACCATCTGTTATAGGTGAAACCCTCATCTTTTCTAACAAAGCAACCATAGATTTTATCTTTACATAAGTGTCATTACACTTAGCAGTGTATGCATCCAACTTGTACAAAGTGATAATTCTGAACCCTATATAAACCACCATAACACCTCTCACCATTTTGCATCCTGTATCAAAAAAGACTACATGCATACATGAATCTATCAATTCCTCATAGATAAAAAAAAATTGTCTTATACTAGGGAGATACAACACACCATTAATATTTCTTATTCTACTATCAAGAAACCTAATTTTCACTTTACCACAACCAACAATATTTAAATGAGCCTAAGTACACCTTACCTCCAAATTATTCATATTTAGAAAACCAATCTCTATTAGAGGTTATATGGAAATATGCACCTGAGTCGATCAACCATGCATAATTGCATGAATGAGTGACCAAAGCTGCAATGAACACATCATTATATTCCTTCTAGAACTCATAATCAGAATCAAATTTCTTCTTTTTCTTTTTCATCTCTTCTTTGCAATGTTTACAAACGTGTCTAGGCTTTCTTTTTCCTTAGGTCTTCCATGGGGAACTAGGGATTCCTTGGAACTTATAGATACCTTACTCCACATCTCTTAAGAAATTAAATAACCCACCATATCTTCCATCCTTAAAATGATAGAAGTACTTCCAATGACCATAACAAGTGAATCTCATGAATCAGGCATAGAACAAATCATGATCTGGCATTTATCTTCATCATCCATCTTAACACCAATAGATACCAATTGAGCCACCAACATATTTAATTATTCTAAGTGGTCTTTAATTTGTGCACCCTACTCCGTTCTCAAGGAATATATCTTCTTCCTCAAGAAAATATTACTTGCAAAATATTTCGCCTGATACATTTCACCAAGCTTTATCCACACACTCTTTAAAAAAGGACTCTTCATATAGATTGATTAAAACAGAATCTACAAGGAAAAATTTGATTAGACCCTTGGATTTATTGTCCACAACAACATATTTAGCAGTCTCATTTGGATCTATATAGGTTTTTTGATAAGCTCATCAATAGCCTCCCACAGATATTGATCTATTAGCAGATCCTCCATCTTTAGCTTCCACATTTCAAAATTATTTCTAGAAACTCTCTCCACCTCTATTATCCCTTAAAAACTACCCATCTAAAATTCATACAAAAATATCACAAATTGCCTTCTACACAAGCTAACATAAATAACATTCACACCACAACGTCTGACAGAATTAAAAAAATGGCTCTGCTCTCATGCTCGAATTTTGCATCTACACGACTGACTCTTTGGATTCAAAATTGTGGGTCTTTACTAAGACTAAATACACTACAAATAATTTTTTTCCTTTTGTGGCACTAGTTTCTTCCATCTATGATGGCTTCCCTCATTACATCAAGAAGGACTCTGCACTCTCTTCCTCTAGGTTTCCTCCTAGGGCACCACCACGGGAGAGGCACATTTCAGATCAGAAAGATCAATGGGTTCCTACCAATTTAAAAAATGCAAAGAGGGCTTGCCAACACAACAATAAATCAGCATAATTTTTTTTACACCCTCTAAAACCCTCTTTTTCCCATTAAGAAAAACTTCAATTGTCTCTGATCTTCAGACACTGACCATAATCTGAAAGCTCCAAAGTACTCTCCTCCTCATATTCTACCCAAAAGAAATACCATGTTGTTGTATTATATTAGGGTTATGCACTCCCGTACCTCCCTTCAACCCGAGAAAACCTTCAAACCAGAAAATATTATGTCCCCTCCTCATATACCTTACTCCCCACTACATCATAGAAATCCCATCATAGCCCCATCTAGGGAAGTCATACCCAATCAATTAGGGCTAGTCTCTCCATCCTTGTAAATTCCCAAGAACATAACCTATACTCCCCCTCATCAGAGAGATGAGTTTCATGCCAAACCAAGACCAGAAAAAGATTTTTTGTCCCTGGATATCATCGATGGCTTAATGAAAAAAAATGCAAGATGTTTGTGCATCGTTAGGGGTGGTTTTCAGGTGGAAAGAAGTAGGATCTTTGTCAGAAAATATTGCAACTTGGCTAGAGCGGCAATTGAAAAATAAGGTAAGTATTGTCCTTCTTCCTAAAAATTTCATCTTTATGATCTACAGTAATAAGGAACTTAAAGAGAAATTACTCTATGAAGGTTGCCCTAGTTATAAAGATATAAACTTTATGATGTTTGATTGGGTTCCTTTTTTTAATCCCCTCAATTTAATGGATTTTCAAGTAGAATGAATCATTTTTCTTAAAAACATGCCTGTGGAATTCCTAAATGATGAACTTCTTAGAAAAATTGGCAATTTATATGGAAAACTCATAGGGTTTTTAGATAAGAAATTTATGTATTCTGAAAGAGCAGTTATTGTTAGGATGAATTTGACAAAAAATACTCTCAAACTTGTAGATATGAAAGGCAATTCCTCGACACATAGAATTAATCCAATTATTTTATACAAAAACCTAGACAAAGATGAACCATTTGATTTAGCTAGCAAGGATATTCCTCTGCCCGCATATTATCCTAGACATAATGAAGAATTTTTAGATCCTAATAAACCCTATAAGCTAAATGTAACTTTCTTCAATGACAAAGGTGGATTTTTACTCTCCCCCTCTAAACCCCCAAGGAATTTTAACCCTCATCAACACAATCCTTCTCAAGATAAGATTCCTACCATAAATCATTCTGTCAATGAACTGTGTGAGACCCCTGTACACCCTAATAACCATCTATCTAAGAATAATGAGC
The DNA here is from genome assembly GCA_018584345.1 of Thuja plicata. NCBI lineage: Eukaryota > Viridiplantae > Streptophyta > Pinopsida > Cupressales > Cupressaceae > Thuja > Thuja plicata. The sequence continues at coordinate 2,715,133 of MU224256.1, read as the reverse complement.
ATATTTATTCATGTTATGTCTCTCCCGTGGTCACAGAACCCTTTCAATCTTCCACTAAAAACATACCTTCTACTATTGACAAGATCTCTTTAAAATTAGATATATCAATCTAGCCTCCTCTGATAGCATCCCCTCTTGGTGAACCCCTCATTGAACCCATTTAGTATACCTAACCGGATTGCTCTATTGTGGCCACTACGGGGCATAAGGAAAATCACCTAGAAATGATATCTAAGGACCTAACTTCTAATAGATTAAACCAAGGTAATGATAACACTGACATAGACAAAATTTGGGAATATGTTAAGATAAGATATGATTATATTGGGGATCCTTAACTAATGAGTTGATGGATCATTTCTTAGATGAAATCTATGATAGAGAAGAATTGGATTTGCAAAGGAAACTCCTTGTTGAAGGGATCAGGACAGTTGACTATGAGGAGGATGAGATAGGTATGCAAGAATGGTTAGTTAGTCTAGAGAACAGGGAAATAAAAGATCCAGAATCACTTGGAATTATTGTTAATATAGTAAGTTTATGCTCTCTTGAATGTGCAAAGAAATCAAAGAAGAGAGGTAGAAAGCCAAATGCCGAGCTTAGAAATTTGGCTGGAGAAGCGATGGGACAGATTAAGATAACATCACTTTTGAATGCTAGGAAGGGGCATGGCCTTCCCACTGAGCCATGAATATCCTTACATGGAATGTTAGGGGATGAATTCCCCTAACAAGTAGTGAATAATTAAATGCTGCATAAATAATTCAAAATTAGATATAATCTTAATTCAAGAAACTAAAATGGATAGGGTTGATATGTCAAATTTTAAAAATATGTTAGGATTTAGAGAACTTGAGGCTTCTCCAACAATTGGGGCTTTTGGGGTTTTAGCAATCATTTGGGATCCTCATGGCCTCTCAATTAAAATTATAGAGAGAAGAAGATCATGGATGAGAGGAAAAGTCAAAAGCTTCAAAAATAATCTAACCTTTAATATTGTCAATGTATATGGTCCAATTCAGAACAAAGATAAAATAATAGTATGGAATGAGATTGAGGCCTTCCTCAATCTTTACCCAGATGAACTTTGTATCCTTGGAGGGGATTTTAATGTTATGACCAAAATAACTGAGAAGAGAGGGGGTAGCAACATAATCCTAGTGGCTACTAGCAATTTCACTAGTTGGAAGGATAGGCTATCTCTCCTTAAAATCCCCACTGCGGAAAATTCCTTTACCTAGAACAACAAGAGACAAGGCTTCTGTAATATTGCAAAAAAATTAAACATATTTTTTCTTAAAGGTACTCTTATTGATTCCAACCATACCTTTTCAGCCAAAATCCTACCTATTTATGGATCCGATCACTTCTCGGTGCAACTTAGCATTCTTATGGAATCAAAACCAAAAAACTGCCCTTTCAAATTTGAGCAAGCATGGCTCTGTGACCCTAACATCTTGAATCTGATAGAAAAATGGTGGTCTGAACATAATTTGAAAGGCTCCAAGATGTACATTGTAGTAAATAAGCTGAAAATAATTAAACAAAAATTGCTAGAATGGAATTATGAAAAGTTTAGAAACATCTTTGAATCAAAATTAAGACTTGAAGACGAATTGAAGGAGATCAATTCTCAGGTTATTCAGATAGGCATGGATGAGGAGCTCTACCTTAAAGAAAATCAACTTATTTTAGAATATGAGGAAATGTTAGCCAAAGAAGAAATCTTCTGGAGACAGAAATCAAGGGAAACATGGCTAGAAGTTGGAGATAGAAACATAAAATTATTCCATAATAGTACCAAATAGAGGAGAAATACTAACAGGATTTCAAGAATTAATAATGAATTAGAGAAGAGAATCAATTATCCCAAAGAGATAGAAAGTGAAATAGTTCATTACTTATATAATATCCTCAACAACTTTGAAAGCTCTAATCTAGATAAACAAAGAAAGCTTTTAAAAAACATCCCTAGTGTCATAACTAAACAACACAATAAGGTTATGACAGAAAATATCTTGATTGAAGAAGTCAAAACATCCCTAATGAAAATGAATCTAGATAAATCCCCAAGACCTGATGGATTCTCTGCTATTTTCTTTTAGAAATGTTGGCACTTCATTGGGAAGGGGATTACAAAGGCTCTTGAAGGGTTCAGGAACTCTGGTAAATTACTTAAAGAAGTTAATAACACCTTCATTTCTATCATCCCTAAAAAAGAAAAACCTGAGAGACCCAATGATTTTAGACCAATTGCACTCTGCAACACTATATAAATTACTAACTAAAACCCTAACCCTTAGACTCCAAAAAATCCTCCCACTAGTCATTAGTGAGGAAGAAACTGGTTTTGTCCTGGGTAGATTGATCTTTGATGGAGTCATCAATGCCAATGAATCCATAAACTCAGTGCAAACGAGTAAAAATCCTAGTATGCTTGTCAAGCTAGATATTCAAAAATCCTATGACAAGGTGGATTGGAGATTCCTCTGCCAATTCTTAGAGGCCTTTGGATTTGCCAAAAGCTGGATTAACCTAATTTTTAAATGCATCTCTACCCCTATGATTTCTATCCTAGTTAATGGGACCCCATAAGGTTTCTTCAGCATCTCTACAGGATTGAGGCAAGGGGATCCCATCTCTCCATTTTTTTTCATTATCATGGCTGAAGCCTTAGGGTGCACTATTTCAAAGGAAAGAGAGATGGGATCTCTGGAGGGTATAACTATTACTAATAATTAGATCTAGTTACCAATCAGCAATTTTTAGATGACACTATGTTATATGGTGAGGGAAATAGAACATAAGCTAGATCCTTTTCTAGGATTCTTGATACATTCTCCAAGGCCTCAATATAGGAAATCAACCCGAATAAATTTGAAATTTTCTTCTTTAACATGGATATTAAGGTGGAATCTGACATATGTTGTATACTAAAGTTTTAAAAAGGTATGCTTCCCTGTAAATACTTAGGTCTCCCTTTAGAGAAAGGTATCATATCTTCAAACATCTAGAATCTTGCAAAAGATAAGATTAAAAACAAAATGCTCTCATGGAAAGGAATATGGCTTTCCTCTATTGGAAGAGCTACCATGGTTAGATATGTGCTGGAAGCTATGCCAACATACCAAATTTCATGCATCCATCTCCCCTCAAAAAAATAGAAGGAATTAAATAAACATCTTAGAACTTTTTTTGGCAAGGATGCGGAGATAAGAACAAAATCCCCTTATCTCTTGGGACAAAGTGTGTCATCCTAAGGATGAGGGTGGATCTGGCCTCAAAAACATTGGTGACCAAGGGAAAATATTGGGTGCTAAGCTAATCTGGAGAATGTTTAGGAACTCAGAGTCCAAATGGGCAAAGATTTTGACTTCATAATATTTGTCTAAGAACTCCCCCATTAATATTTTTAGGGAATTTAACCCCCCTAAGGGATCTAGAATCTGGAACTTTATGCTATACTGTAGATACATCATCATGAATAAACTTACATGGAACTTAGGCACTAGTGACGAAGCTCTTTTCTAGTCAGATTCCTAGGGAAGCTATGATATCTTAGAATAGGAATTAAATAATCCATCTCTTAAAAACCTCTTAGAATCAAGGGTAGGGATTCACTTTAGAGATTATATCTTCTATAACAGTGAAGAATGGGCTTGGAAATCATTTAAGGAGTTAGGGATATCATTAGAAGAGGAAAATCTATTAACCAAAACTCTTAATAAAAGAAGAATTGTTCTAAATAATAATAAGGACATGCTCATCTAGGATGACTCAAAAAATGGAGAATATAATACTAGAGATGGATATAACCTCATATTGAAACAATATAAGAGACCCAGGATCGATATCCCTGTGAACTTATGCTGGAACAGAAACTGTCTTCCTAAAGTTGGCTTCTACTCTTGGCTGGCCCTTAGTAATAGACTCCTAACTGCAAATAGATTTTAAAAAATGGGGTTCTGAGGGCCTAGAAGATGCAATCTTTGTGAAAATAAAGAAGAAGACATAGATCATTTATTTCTTAATTTTCCCTATAAATATCAGTGATGGAAATGACTCTCAAAAAATCTTGGATGGCTTTCTGCCTTCCCCAATTCCCTCATGTCTATGCTCCAAGGGTGGCCTATTATTAAGAAGGAATTTATCTATGCTAACTTATGGATTGTGGCTCCTTCAATTCTAATTTGGGAAATCTGGAAAAAGAGAAATAGGAGAATCTTTAAGGTAGAGAAAATGGATTACAAGCAAATTATTAATAAGATTGAAGTAGCCATCATAGAAACTATTAATTATAAAACCTCTAAACTACACAAGGAGGATCTCCACATGAGCCACTTGGATGAAAAAATTCATGGAAACTGTATTGGTCTCTCTCTTCCTCCCTTTATTGGCATGGGGAATCTTGAGAAGGCACTTAAAAGGAAAAATTGTAAATGGCTCTCACCCGTGGAAGGCTGGTTTAAACTAAACTTTGATGGGACTTCTAGGGGAAACCCTAGAGAAGAAAGAATTGGTTGTTGTATTCACAACAACGAGGGATCATAAATTGCTTCTCTGGCCACCCCTATTATATTTGAGACTAACAATTGGGCTGAAATGATGGCTTTAGTTAGAGGCCTTCAAAAATGTAAAACCTTAGGGGTAGAGAATTTGGAAATTGAAGGGGATTTTGTAATTATTATAAATGCCTTAAGGAAAGGAACCACACCAAACTGGAAACTCAATTCCCTTCTCTCCCTGGCTCTAACCTTATGTCAATCATTTAAAAATACAACCATGAACCATATCTATCGGGAAGGCAACAAAAGGGCAGATGAATTGGCTAACCTTGGGGTAGATGGCATCACCTTATCATAATAAAAAATCAATTCAAGACTAGAAGGAACGCCCATCCCACAATATGCTCCTCTACCCATGCCCTTTAGAAGACTGACTCTTTCAATTCTCTCTTCAGCTCTACAACCTACATTATCACAGAAACTCTAAAGACAGACCTTTGTTAACAACACTGAAAATCTCTTTTTGCATAGCAGAACCGAGTATAGGATAAACAAGAAGATTTTCCTTATTGGCCATGAACTAATTTTAAGGTTTGATATCTTTCAGAATAAGGTACTATTCTTAGCATACTGAATAGATCAAAGCTACTCATTGCATACTCCCCATTATAGTAGCCTAGACACGAAGAGGTTTCTCTTATATAT
>MU224256.1:2690953-2707181 GCA_018584345.1 Thuja plicata | reverse complement strand
TTAACAACAATGTATACCATATTCTTAGCGAAGAGTCTTGACCCTTACATCCATGAACATAGATAATCATGAAATGGATATGTCACTTATGGAAAAAGGATCCTCAAAGAGGAAGAGATCTTATCAATAAGAGCCCTACCAGAGAGGAGTGCTTAGGATAAAATATCATCTTCGAAAAGAAAGAGGGACCCAAGATTCAACCATCAAGCTTCTTACAATAAAGAGGATGAGGAATCTTGGAATGAAGGATAGAAAACTCTAACCAAAAAGAAAGGGCAAGAGTTTATAAAGAACATAATTTGCAAAATAAAGAAGATGTAATGACCTAGGACAATCACCTCTCAAATAAGGGGGTATCAATGGTCAAAACATAGATCTTTATAAGGAAAATAATGTTTGCAACATAAACAAATGCCACTAAGCTAAGGAAAGTAGATCCTTAGATAGAGGTAAATAGAGGAAATACCTTGCCCCCCAGAGATGATAGTAAGGGATATATAAAATTATATCAACAAAGTTATATAAAAATAAGAGATATCTTTACAAAACATATGTCCTAGAAAGAATATCATGAGTGTAGGAAGTTATAAGGATAAAATGCAGAAAGAATAACCAATTATACTCAAAAAAACATTCATGTTAAGAGGATAATTGATCCTGTAAGACTGTAATAGAATACCTCTTGCCCCCCAATTTAAGAGACAAGAGGAGAAACATAGTCTAATTTGTAGAAGAATGAGGGGAATGCCCTATGTCAAAATTATGAAGAAATTGTAATACTGCTCGGGAATAAGACATAATTCCACGAGAAGCTCTATCTCTAACATATAATTTAAAATGCACACAATCAAAAAGTAAATGTTTATTGCTATTGTGGAAAGGACATTTGTACTTATGTAAAGCATTCTTTGGAATAGGTTTAAAGTTTTCTTTCTTTGAATTCATTAACTAGACATACACTTTCTTAGCCACATCTTGAGGAGTATCAGGATGATCTAAGGTACGTGTTGGAAGAAGAATATCAAGAGGAGGACGATAGTTAATATCAACCACATGAAATTGAGAAGATGAAAAACCTATACCATGCATATCATGTTTAGGAGATACATTGATCGGGTTTTTAATGTCATGTTCATTAACACCAAGCCCTAAACCCTTATAACCTTTTTTATCTACCATAGTGTATCCAGTAGTATACCTATCTTACATAGCATCTATGGGAGATAATTGATTATGATGCTTATGAGAGAATGTTGTGTAAGGTGGAATAATAGTTTTAGGAGAATTTTCTTTGGATTTCCCTTTATTATCACCATGGATAGGATAAGAAGGAGAAGATAAATCTAGAAGTTCTTGCACATCCTCATCTTGTACCATAGTTTGAGCCTTAACAAAAGTATGAGAAGAACTAGGGATGGAAGATGGAAGAATAGGAGTGGGATTATTAGAAATGATTAGATTAGGAAGATTAGGAAGATTAGGAAGATTAGGTAATGGAGTATCATCTACCAAATTCTTCACATAATCTAAAAGAACAATAAGTCCACTACACAAATCCTTAATTAAAGTTTTGAAAGTAGGGAGACTAGTATTGGTCAATCTTAAAATAGCATAAGCAAGTGAAACATGAAGATTAAAAAACATGATAAAATGGATGACACTCTCATAGACATCATAGGTATTATAAAGAGATGCTAAAAGAAGGATAATGAGAAAAATAGCCATACACCAAAAGAATTTCATGATGAAAATGCAAGAAGTGTGTGTTTTCAAATTATAATCTAAGATGTAAATCTAACATCAAAGAGAAGGAGTTGTCTATCGCGGGTTCACCAAAATGTAAGATAAGAAAATATATCTCTCTTCTATCTTACCAAAATGTAAAAGGAGGATTGAAATAGAGATATATTTATTAAAAATGTATAATGTATTAAGAAAGAATGGTTTGATTGATTATTGATTATCTTGAAATCTGATGTATAAATTGTTCTTTGAGTTTCCTAGATTGTATTGAATTCTTTAAATTTAATTGAATTGAATTGTATTGATTGTGTATTGCAATTGTGATTAGGGAGAAGATAAGATGTTCCTCTTTTATTCCCAAATTCACAAATGGGAGATCCAAGTTGATCAACCCCAAAGAAGGGCTAATGCACAAATGAATCAACTATTTGGAAAGGAGAATAACAAAGGAGATATCTTAAATTCTATTAATTATATGCATAGAAATGATATATGATAGTAATTGAAGAAATAGGAGAAATATACTAACCTTTAAATATTGCAGATCAAAGAATGTTGTTTTCTGAGGTTTGTATTGAGTTTTTGGAAAAATTGACAATTGATCCCGAATCATAACGCAGAGATGAACAAAACCCAGAAATATTTTTCCGTTCTGATGTTGTCTTATGAAAAAGGTTGACCTTGACCCACAAATGTCAACCTTGACCCAATAATGTAGACCCTGACCTGCATAGGTCCGACAGAAAATCTGTTCGCGTCGTCTAAAAGAAAGCTGAAAAGGGTATCCAGATCTGGTCTCAAATCAATTGTTATGTACCTGTACCTACAAGAAAAAGGGGATTGTTTTTTGTGGGGGAGGGGTTTGCCTTAGTCAAACCCTGATTTAGAAATTAACCATGAAATCAATAAAGTAAAGAATGCTAGCAAGTAGTAGAATTGAATCTAACAATGAAGCTATGATATTCAATAGATATGTAATTGAAATTCAAATGTATGCAAGTATGTAAATATGAAAGCATGAAATCAATAGGAACCATAAATCTCCATGATTGTATGCTTGAAATCCACTTTGAGGAGATGATGAAGGAGTCTTGAAGATGCACAAAGGATCATGAAGGAAGATCACACCACCATGATGGCTAGATCTAGGGTTTGAATGTTGAATCTTGAATGTTTGCACCTAATCCCTTCAAAGGCTTGAAAGCTTTAATCTTTGATCTTCAATGGAGAAATTGAATGCTTGAGAGGAAGACTTGAACACCTTGAGAACTTGTAAATGGATGCTTGAATATTTCAAATTCTTGACAAAATCTTGATTAGAGCTTTTTGCACTTAGAAGACTTAGAGAAAATGAGAGAGAGAGACTTCCTTTTATATGAAATTAGGGCACAATCTTCTAAGGAGGCTGACATAGGATAATTAAATTCCAATTAGACCCATGCCCCTAGAAAAGGACCTATATTAAATATAATTTAGGAATCAACACTTCAAAATACATATATATAAATACATATATTAATATAGATATATACATATATTTATATATATATCTATAACAATATATTTATTTATATATTTTGATCTATACAGGTTGTATGGACAGACCATCATAACGCACACATATATACAAAGGGAATAGACATTCATCATATTATACAGGGAATTTACAACTAACATTTCAACCCAGTGTAAAGCAAGTATAGAAGGATCTCTTCTATGTCAAAAACTAAGTACAAAAAATATGGAGACTGAAGGTGACTACACCTTCACGAGAGAAGCTTTCAGAATAGGATACACTCAGAAGTGGAGGATAAGTGGATAAGCTTATAAAAAAGGGATGAACTTATTTACATATTCTAAGCATTATACAATTAATCACATAGTAAGGAAAGGAAATTAATAACGTTCACTTTTATAAGGGTAGATGTGTTAAGCAAAGAAATCATTTATTCATAAAGAATCTAATAAGAAAAATATTAAAATCATAAACAATTAAAGGAACGATCATATTATATCAAATCAGTGTACTAGCTTCTTGATGAATATGAATCTCATTAGTAGCCTTGCGTAAAATGAGATAGCTTGTTCTCACAATATAGCTATAATAATAAATGATACATGTACGCAAATAATAATTCTTGCTGCAACATTAGCCAACTGAAGTGTAAAATAGGACTTTTTAACCGCCAAAAATGTTAATATAAGAATATATTTATAGTATGTAAGGTAGAATCGATCAAAAAAAATTTTGAGAAAGCATTGAATAGAGGAGCAATGGATTCTAATGTTAAACTCATCTGCCTCAATGAAAATAATCTCAGGGCCTTTAGAGGACCGATCAAAGCAGATAGGTGGGATAAGCTACTACAAACAGATGACCTGGGTAAAAGAGAAATGGAAAAAATAATGGGCGAGAAAGCTTTGAATCATGAATATGTGTATAGAGTCAACTATGATATAGTAGGCACCTTTTCTACTATCCTTCTTACTCTGAAGGTACCCAAAGGTGAGGTAATTTCAGCTTGTTTAGACATTTTTGATGAAAAACATTGTAGTGGAATTATGCTTTCTATTAATAGTGTAAACACAGATTTACTGATACCCTTTTTGGAGGAGTAAATGGAGAGCCCCATGGGATCTCTAGCTAACAAGATTCACTGTGTTAGAAGACCAATTATGGTTTTCAAAGACAAAAAGGTGTTTGTAGAAAGATTGGGTCTCATAAAAAGGAATGTTGAATTCCTCCTGAAATGGCTTCAAGTGAGGCCATGTGAAGATGTTAAGTGGGTTAAGGATAATTTGGAGGAAGAAGGATTTGAGGTGGAAGCATACTTTGGATCCATGACACTAGATGATATATAATTGTTTTCATCGGCTATTTTGAAGAAATCGACCAAAGGCTTTCAGGCGGTCAAGGGAAAAAGGAGATTTGACATTGGACTTGAAGACTCAGATGAAGACAAGGAGGAACTTGTTTTCCACACACCGGTTAGAAGGAAACTGTAGTTTATAATGAAGGATTTACTCCTACTATTTAGCTTTAAGTTTAGACTGATAATTTCTTTACTATCGTAAAACTTTGGAGGTTCTTTTTTATTATTTTAATTTCAGCACAAACTCTAGACATAGTTTATTATAGAAACTAAACAAGCTTACCTCTCACATATATTAAAGAAAAACTAGATTGGGTAAGTCAACATGTGCTTTCTACAATATTTGGAGGACTGGTTAAATGCATTGTGATTCTTGACAGTATTTATTGTGCAGGGAGATTATGATATGCAAGTAAACATACTCATCCATTGATATATATACATATTGATATATATATATATATAAATACATATATACACATATATATACACATGTATATATAAGTACATATATAAAGATATATATATCTATATATACATATATTATATGAGTTTTTAGATATATACAAAATACCTGTGTCCAAATCTATAATTATTTTGTAATATCTTACTTTTTTCCTCATGAGATTAATATGGCTTATATATCTATGAAATTTTTATGTAGAGAATAGGTACATAATGTCAGGCGATGAAAGCAGAATATGGTAGGTAAGAATATAGAAAACAAAAGAATAAATGATAAAATTAGCTAGGTATGAATATGCTCGTGAAAAAATTCTTCCAGTGAAATCAATTTCAAATTAGCTAGCTTGAAAGGGGAAAATATTATCCAAAAATGATTTATTATTAGGCACTAGATGTCAATTACATTATGAAAATATAATAATATGAAAAAGATATGGTGGTAATTAGCAGGGATACATTCAGGACAAGTGGATGAGAGTCTATGAAAATATTCCTCATTAAGTACCTAATAGACGCCTTCATATAGAAGAAAGAGGACATCTGTAAGTATAAAGGTTAGCAACTGGTATTTAAATTAACAATCCCAGTTATTTTATGTTAGTAATAAGTGCATTTGAGGATCTCTTGTCTTGAAGTCAACAAAGAGAGGTCTGTTGATGGCTTCCAGATAGGAATCCTCAAAGCTGAATTGTATGGTTCAATATTTTACTAGGTGGATTTTTTCCATTCTTAAAGAGGGCTCTCCTATAACGGTTTTCAAATTCTGAGATAAGGTAGATATATGTATTTGAAGATACTTTTTCATTTGTGTAGGTTATCTGTATACTCAATATGGTATGACTCATTGAAATCTATATATAACTTTTTGAATTATAGTATAACGGCTAGCCGATATATATACATTTCATTATTATATATATATTTACACACACAAACACACACACACACACACATATATGGGTATAGACAGTCATCTATATCCACATATATATAAGGTGGACAAATATTCACAATGATAGAGTAATTTATGATTGACAGGGTGGACTAGCATTAGATTACCACTGATATGTATTTTATGAGATTTGTAATGAAAGGTAAACCTAGAAATAGTTACATTTTGGTATCTATAAATATATATACTCATCTAGAGATAGATATATGTACATACATGGTATCACCTCGGATTAATGTAATCTTATCTCTTGGGAACATGACTATACTCAAAACTAAAAACTAATCGTGCTTCTATTCCTATGCCTTGATTTCTACTTCATGAGAAAAATTTATATAGATATACAGTCATTTTCTTAAGCACGATCAAAAAAAAATTGCACTCATAGTAATTAGGAAATTTTTTGCACTCCAAGTTTATTCATGCTGCAATATAACAAAAGAATACTTAGTTTCCCTAAAAATAACACTTCTAATATATATTACATTTTGTGCAATAGGATCCCAAAGCTTGTATCCTTTCACACCATGACTGTAGCCGATGAAGATACATTTCACAACCTTGTTCTCCAGATTTGTTCGCTTCTCCTCTGGCACATATGCATATTCCTCGTAGTCAAAAACTTTAATATGTGTCAATGATGGATTTTGAATCGATCATGATTCCTTAGGCATTTTATCAACAAGAGTTGATGTAGCAGACATGTCCAATAATTTCAACTTAAAACCTTTATTCAAGGCCAACACCACTCAGCATAATCCTATCCTTCTCCATCAACATCATGTTCATCCTTTCTACAACTCCATTCTAATATGGAGAATACAAAGTTGTCTTTTGCATATGAATGCCACAATATTTATAGAATCTATCAAAATAATTAGAGAAAAATTCATTTCCATTATCATTTCACAAATATTTTATTTTCCTTCTAGTCTACAATTCAACCATTTTGTTAGATTCTATAAATCGATTAAAAACATCAAATTTACTCTTTATGAAATATACCCGTGTCCTTCTGCTATAATCATCAATAAATGAAACATAATATGTGAATTTTCCAATGAAAGAAACATATAAAGGACCAAACCCATCAAAATGAACATGATCCAACACACTACAAGATTTATGAGAACTTGAGTAAAACTTAACATCATTTTTTTTTCCATAAATGCGATGCTCACATAAATCAAAGTCAAGATTACAATCATGCAAACCTTCAACACGGTTTTTATTTTTCAAAGGTCCTAAGACCCATCTCTCCAATGTGGCTAAGTCTCTAAAGCTATAACATAGTCTTATCTATAGGTAACTTTGACTTAGAAGAAAAAGCACCCCCAGGTACCCAAAATCCATTACCATCTGTTGTAGGTGAAACCCTCATCTTTTCTAACAAGTATCCATAGATTTTATCTTCGCAGAAGTACTATTACACTTAGCAGTGTATGCATCCAACTTGTACAAAGTGACAATTCTGAACCCTGTAGAAACCACCATAACAACTCTCACCATTTTGCATCCTGCATCAAAAAAGACTACATGCATACATGAATCTATCAATTCCCTCATAGATTTAAAAAAAGTGTCTTATACTAGGGAGATACAAAACACCATTAATATTTCTTATTCTACTATCAAGAAACCTAATTTTCACTTTTCCACAACCAACAATATTTAAATGAGCCTAAGTACACCTTACCTCCAAATTATGCATATTTAGAAAACTAATCTCTATTAGAGGTTATATGGAAATATGCACCTGAGTTGATCAACCATGCATAATTGCATGAATGAGTAACCAAAGCTGTAATGAACACATCATTATCTTCCTTTTTGGACTCATAATTAGAATCAAATTTCTTCTTTTTCTTCTCTTCTTTGCATTGTTTACAAATGTGTCTAGGCTTAACACAATGCCAACAAATAACTTTTAACTTTCTAAGAGATTTGGATCTCCCTCTGGATTTGGATTTATTATTCTTATCATTCTTCTTGCCTTTTTCCTTAGGTCTTCCATGGGGAACTAGGGCTTCCTTGGAACTGATAGATACCTTCCTCCACATCTCTTAAGAAAGTAAAGAACCCACCATATCTTCCATCCTTAAAATGATAGAAGTACCACCAATGACCATAACAAGTGAATCTCATGAATCAGACATAGAACAAAGCATGATCTAGAATTTATCTTCATCATCCATATTAACACCAATAGATACCAATTGAGCCACCAACATATTTAATTCTTCTATGTGGTCTTTAATTTGTCCACCCTGCTCCATTCTTAAGGAATATAGCTTTTTCCTCAAGAAAATATTATTTGCAAAATATTTTGCCTGATACATTTCACCAAGCTTTTATCCACACACTCTTTGAAAAAGGAATCTTCATGGAGATTGATTAAAATATAATCTAAAAGGCACAATTTGATTATACCCTTGGCTTTATGGTCCACAACAACATATTTAGCAGTCTCATCTAGATCTATATAGGTTTCGTGATAAGCTCATCAATAGACTCCCATAGATATTGATCTATTAGCAGATCCTCCATCTTTAGCTTCCACATATCAAAATTATTTCTAGAAAATTTCTCCACCTCTATAATCCCTGAAGAACTATCCATCTAAAATTCATACAACAAGATCAAAAAGTACCTTCTACACAAGCTCTCACTCAAATTTGGATTAGCTCCAAAAATCCAGCAACCCACAAATGAATCCAAAGGTGGTTAGGATCTGATATGACTTGTAATGAATTTAAGTAACATAAAAACTTCCTACACTAGCCCTAAGAGGAGAATAATATAAAAACTTTCTCAAATCTTTTTCATAGTTACATAAAATTTTAATAAATAACATTCATACCACAACACAAAGATTTACATGGGGAAAACCATTTCGAGAGAAAAAATCCCACACTCCAAATTTATCCCAATATATTATTCAAAAATTAATAAAATATTACAATATACTTGTAGAGAAATCTTTTCTTAGGAGTATCACCGACCAGGTAACTCAAAATCCATAGGAATCTTGCACAAAACCTCCATCTCACACACCTACCTTGCAGGAGATATAATACAAGAAACTGTCAAATACTTGTTAGGATGTGATTTTTTTGTTTCTATTGTCATTAATGTTTTCATTAATGTCAACATATTCTAGTTGATTGGATAAGGTTCATTTTGATGCTTTGGTGATCTAAAATTAGCATTCTCCAAACATTGTGTTACATTGATCTATCTTTGGCAGTGTTTATTCTAGTCTCATTCCTATTATAACATATTTTGCTATAGCTTTTTGGGTCTGGATCGATCTGGATATTGGCGATCATGTTTAAGAAACATAGTATGCATTATTATGTGTGAATCATGTTTTTTCCACCTAACATCATGGTGATGAGTAATGTGTTTTTTTATGGAAGGAGTTTTCAGTGTGTTCCACATTTCATTCCTTTCCACCATGGGAATGTCTTGTGGTGAGCTATTTCAAATTGTATTTGGTTGACTTTGAAGATTAAAAATTAATATTGTGCTTGGTCAACATAGATTGATATGAAAGCATGAAACGATATATGAAAAGATGAATATGTTAAATATGTATGGATGAGAGAAATACAAACCTCAAAAGATAAATCCAAATATTGTGAAGTATGTGAAAGTATGCAACCAGAGGTGGCAGATTAGAGAATTATTTTGTGTTACAGTTGACAATAGTTATTTTAGTGGTGGATTTGTTTTTCTTGTTTTTTGGCAGTTATTTGTCTTTCAATTGTGATAGTTGGTTTTATATTTGGGCATTTATCCCTACCGATGGTGAACCTAGTGAAAATGAGCCTACTCATAGCGAGCATCTTGGCAGTGAGCCACCATTGTAAAAATCACCTTAACCAATGTTTCATATTTGAGAATTGGCATTTTCCTTTGTTTTTTCCATCTTGGGTTTTGCACGTAAATCTAGTGTTTATTGTGCATGGTATTTTTATGTGCTTTAATGTTCATATCCTATTTATCTATCTGATTGATTTAAGTTACTCCAAATTTTAAATTGAAGAAAAATACTTTAGAATAAGTGATTCGCCCTCACCTCCCAGTTATGTAGACTGTTCAATAATGGGTATCAGAGCGTTGGTTCCTCAAAGGAGAGCTTAACCTATTTAGGTAGATACAATGGTGCACACAGTGTCAATATTTTTATTTGATAGATCTAACTATAGTTTCTGGAAAGTATAGATGAGAGGTTATATAATTTTCCTAAGCTACATTGTTTGGAAAGTTGTTGTGACAAAGTATGTTGTACATGTGAATGGTCCTACTACTGTAGATGAGATTTCAGCCTATGAATAAAGTGAAAAAGAAAGGTTTTCCATCTTTAGTGCTTTATCAAATACTGAGTTAAAAAAATTTATTTCATTGAATGCTACTTATGAAGTTTGGTTAAATTTGAAAGATATCTATGAATGAAATTAGAGTTAAATTATCAAAGAAGTTGACCGCTAAGCGTAGATATAAAAATTTGAGAATGGAAGAGGGTGAAGATATAACAAGATGTTTTTAGAGAGTTGAAAGTGAACTAATGATTTGATAAATTAAATTGGTACTCTGACATATGAAGATGTTATAAAGAAGATTCTGATGACTTTATCAGAGAGTTACAATGACAAGATCTCAGCTACTGAAGAATAAAATTATGATGCAAATAAATTCACAAGAGAGTGAATCTTTGGTACTATAACCGCTTTTGAGTTGAAGAAATTTGAAAAGGAAAAGGAGAAAACTAAAACATCCTTTAAAGATACAAATATAGAAGATGATCCAAATAGTCAAAGTTCAGATGAGTTGGAAGTGAAGTTAAGAAGGAAGCTAAAGAAAGGTACCGAAAAATATAGAGGTATGTTACCTATTAAATTTTTTAGATGTGGAAATATTAATCATATAGAAAATAGGTATCCAAAAAAAGGAACAAAATAAAGCTCAAAATATTCAATAAGAATTCCTATTATGTTAATGAAAATGCCCATATATTAGATGATGAATCGTATCAAGAAGATTGTTTATTTTTTGTAGAAAAAGTTGAACCTATATTTGACATGTCTAACATTTGTCTAGGATCTAATGGTCACACTAAGAATGCATTATATATTATAAGAAATAGAGATGAATGGTTTATTGATAGTTGATGTTCAAATCTTATGACAAGTGATAAAATTACTTTGTGAATCTTAAGGATTATGATGGAGGTCCTTTTAGATTTGGTGATGATCAAACGACATATATTGTTGGAATTGGTTCTATTTATTTTGATGGAAAATATAACAATGAAAATGATTACTATGTAAAGGGTTTATATTACAATCTTTTAAGTGTTGGACTAATGTATAAAAATGGTTATGATGTTGTATTTCAGGATGATGGTTGCAAGATTCAGATGAATTTCAGAACTATTACTGTAGTTGGATGAAGGAAAAGTGGAAATATTTATCAACTAGAAGGTGAGAAAAGGTGCTTATTCTCTTCATCCAATGATAGTTGGCTCTGGCACCAGAGGATGTGTCACATTAACTTCAACAATTTGGTAAGGATAAGTTCAAAAAGTTTAGTTAGAGATTTTCCATGATTGAACAAACCAAAAAACATTATCTAAAAAGGATTTCAAGAAGGAAATTAAACAAGAGAAACATTCAAAGGAAAAGAATAATCAGCCATTGTTTAGTACCTGATGCAATTAAATCTCTTGTCTTGCTTCTGATAGAACATTTTCCATATACAAACTTCAATTGATAACCCTTGTCTACAAGTTATCAAACACTTAACAAATTATGTTTAAGTCCATCGATAAGCAGTAAATCATCAGTATTAGTTTTACCATTCAGAGAGATAGATCCAATTCCAATGATAAAATTAGGTGTATTGCTACCAAATCTGACTACGCCACCATCATATTTGTTTAGAAGAACAAACTTATTTTTGTCACCAATGACATGATGTGAACAACCACTGTCTATGATCCATTCATATTTATTCTCAACATTTGAAACTAGGACTTTCTCTTCATGAATAGTTTCATCATCCTTATTAGCAATAAATCTAATCTCATCATATTCAACATCATCATCATTAGAAACACCTTCACTAGCATAGTAACATTGTTTATTCCTTGAATAATCAGGTCTATGAAACTTTGGTTTGTGTTTAGGAACCCTTGTAGGACATCTAGATGCAAAATGATCTATCTTATTGCATGAAAAACATTTCAGAGGTAACTTTCCTTCAAACTTACCCTTACCTCTCTTTTCTCTTCTTGTGATCAAGGCCACAATTTCATCTAACTTCCTTTCTTCTTCATGTATCTTTTCCCAATCATCAAAATATTCAGAAATCTCTTCTCGCAAGTCACTTCTACTGGTGCTTGCAAGACTTGATAAAGTCTTTTTTTTGTTATGTACATATGCCTTGAATGTTGACTCAGCCTTAGGTAAAGAATCTCCTAGCTCTGCGGCCTCAAAAGTAGTTAAATTTCCAATCAACATCTCTCTATTGAAGTTCATCGTCAAAGGTATGATCTTTTCTATTGCTTGCACTTTGGTTTTGTAAATAGGTGTCAGTGATCTAAGAATCTTTGTGATTACTTCTTCCTCAGTGTATGTAGCTCTAGAGTTTGTAATTCCAATAACAACCTCAGCAACCCTTTGTAAATATGCTCTAACATTCTTATCATCTCTCTTTTTCAACATTTCCATCTTTTTCTTGCAATTCTACAACTTCACTTTCTTAGTAAACTTGTCTCCTTCATATAGTGCTTCTAATCTTGTCCAAATTTCATGTGCAGAGTCCAAATATTTAACCTTGGTGAATTCACCTTAAAAGAGAACTCTAATCAGTACTTCTCTTGCAACCATGTTATAAGAAAATAACTTATTTTCATCATTAGTGGCTTTATCTAGTTCATCTTCAGGCTTGATCTATTCATTTTTCTTTGTAATCATCTAGTCGTCAATTCCCAAACATAGCTAATGAGTTCTCATCTTTTTCTTCCAGCTATCAAAGTTTTCAGGATCAAACTTTGGACTATCCTTCCTATAAAATGCCATCTTCATGATCACCTCTAGATGTTAAGCTTTCTCTCTAAGGACCAGTATCTATGATACCAATTGTTAGGAATAACAATCCACCAACACAAATAAGAGGGGGGGTGAATCAGTTGAGTGAAATATTATTAAACTTTAAACTTTGTAAACCAAAGCTTCAATCAAATGATAACAAAGTGAGCATAACACCATAACAAACTATTTTGTTGTGAAAGAAATCATGTTAAAGGTAAAACCCCAGTGGGAATTGGTACCCACAAATAATGTACTAAGAGTATAGTATCCCTGCTAAAATATTTATCCATGTTAGGAGCTTATTAATGCATACAGTACATAGTCCTTGTTAGAGGGTAGACCCTATTAGGAGTCAAGAGTAACAACAAGCTCACTACCCAGGTCCACTACCTAAAGAAGGTTAAATCCACCTTTAGGACTCACTGTCTAAAATACAGATGTATATGAAATATACAATCCAATGAACTATCTGATAACAAATTTCTTTGCATGGTCAATTCCAATGAAGTATCTTAATCACAACCTCTGCTCTACATTCAACAAACACAAGCTCATAACTTCCACATTGTACATGCACTTCTCCACCACTTTTCAATAATAAAAGATCTCTTCTTTATACACTATTACAATAACCAATTAGGTCATCTAATTAAGGCTTTCCCAATGTACAAATAATAAAATAGACCCTTTATAAGATACACATGGTACCTTACACAAGTAAACATTGATTACAATTCATAAAATACATTCAAGGATCCGAAATCCATACTCGCAACCTTTCAAACACATTACACCTCTCTATTCGGCCTCAAATGAATCTTTGCAAGATCACATGCTTCAGCTAACGTCACAAATAACATAGCAAACCAAGAATAATAAGAAAATTTTTCCAAAGAGTCTTCTTCCATGCCTTAAAATTTCAAGTCACAACTTGTTCTTTCATCAAATATATCTCTAAAATATAGAGACTAACTTTATCACAATTCTCTGTCACAGTCTAGTAACTAGTTTCCAGTAAAACCACTTTATCTCATTATATCTACAACATTATGCCAAGAAATCTTAAAGATAAGATCAAAACACATCCCTTTACTCATCCATATCTTTGCATGCTTTGAATCATCCATACAGTGCTCGTACATGTATGTCAGTCATCTACACTTTAGTAATAACCAGTCTATCTGTCTTCTTCTGAAACATATGTTGACATCAATAACAAACACTGAATTTCAACACCTCTCACTTATCTAATTCCAACATTAAATTCTTAGTTTTCTTTACTATAGGTACTACAATCTATAGATTAATGGATCTAGATTCACCCCTGATGAACTTTGTAAAAAAAATCCTTTTCCCTTCTCTTCTGGCCTATTGACTTGGTTGAAGATTTCTTGTAATTTTGATTTTGAGTCAATTTTATTTTCATGGCTCCTCTAAAACCTTTATCTTTACCAACCTGGAATACTAGAACATTGATCATGGATTGACAATTGTTCTTGTCCCTATATCATTCTTTCATTAATTTATTCCATGATGATGGGACTTTCAGCTATTGCGACAAGAACTTCTACTTATGTGGTAGGAAATTCTATCTCTACTATAGGAACTTTTATCTCCATCATTTCCTATTCGAATGTGGCCCCAAGTCTTTCTTAAATTACAAAATCTTACTCTCTATCTCTTCCTTTGGTAGATTCTTGAGAAGTGTTGATTCTCTCTCTATGTTGCACTACCCTAGTCATCTAATCTTCCTATGGCATCCTTTGTTTAGTTTCAACCTCTCCCCTTGTGAAAGGGTCAATCTCCTATAAACTAAAATTCCTACTAGGTGATGATGGAGTTTCCACTAATCTTTTCTTCTTATACTGGGTTTCTTCATTGTGCAAGTCGAGACTCTCTTGCCTAAACTTCTTTGCCAATACTCTTCCCTTTCCCTCATTTACCATTCTCAAGGGGAATTTCTCCTTCTTCGATTCTTACTCTTAATGATTTCCTTGGTCTAACATCCCATAATTTCTAGTGTCCCATCAATTTATAAGTCAGGTTATCTTTATCCAACTTTAGTTTACCAATTTGATGCTCAACCCACAATTTTGTAAATTTTAAGATTGATCTCGATATTGAATCGAGATCCAGTACTTCTTTCTTAGACCAATCATATGGAAAAATTATCTTCTCTTTTTCTATCTCATATCTAGATTGTATTACATTTGTATCCTCTTCCACTTGGTCTTGTTGATGGGACTTTGTGACCGGTCTCATCAACAGAGGAAGAGTTGTCACCGGGTACCGGGGTACCAGCCAACTTCACATGTAAAGGTGATCTAGAGAATAAATTATAAATGCCTTCAAGCACCTAAATTTTGGGTCTCAATGGTGCGGGGAGATTAGTTGGGAAAGTGATTGTTTTTGTTTGAGGGGATAGCGGGTTTTTGACTCATCTTCTCCAAGAATTTTCTGATAGGTCAGGATTTCATGCAAGCACACATTAGATTACCAAATAAACTTCAAAAGATAGACCAAGGTTAGGAGTTTTTTACTTCTAATTAAAGTCACACCATATATTTCCAACATCAACAATGCTCTAACATACTCCACTAAATACTGAATGCATAAAGAACCATTAGTTCTTACATATTCAATAGAAAGGGGAAATGAGATCATCTAATCTAACAAAACATCAGAGAAAAGTGTTAGTAATAACTGAGAGGGGGGGTGAATCAGTGGCCTCAAAATTTTATCCTTTAAACTTTAATCCACCAATTAATACACCTCAGATTATTATGTCCCTACAAGATGTATGCCTTGAAATACTTGAAATAATCAACTGTCTGTCAATTTACCTTGTCTGTCCTTATTCTCCTTGACTATCGATAAGCAGTAAAACTTATTTACCAATGCTCAGTAAATATGCAGGGTATACCAATCAATCCAGAAATGCATATGTGAAATGTAAAACAATAAAGTAACAAACCATACACACATAACACATGGATTTTAACGTGGAAACCCTATTAAGGGAAAAACCACTGGGACTGGTACCCCAAATTTTCACTCTTCTGAAGTGAGCCCTGTTAGGAGCCAACCCTATTAAAGGT
>MU224256.1:2659664-2682241 GCA_018584345.1 Thuja plicata | reverse complement strand
GTAAAATTCACATTGCAATAAGTTGAAATTCAATATTTAAATCAGATAAGTCTAACTCTCTTCAATAACCACAATATAATCATAATGAGTTTTTCTGAATTTATATTCTCAAAATAAATGTCCAATCTAGAAAACATAATAAGGTCCTTAATGTTCATCATAAAACATCATATGTCCATGCATCTATAATAATCAAATCCATGACATAAAGCATAAGATCCATAATGTCTAATAATGCATCAAAAGTAAAGTATCATATGCTAGGTCTATCATAAGCAAGAACTAGAAAAACTATGATGGGGTCCGGGATGGGCCTCACAATTCCCAGCTTTTTAGGGTTGACTAATCACTCAAATTTTACATAACTTTTTATGTCTTATGGGCCCTGGTGCAACAACACCCCATCACCAAGGTATTACTCATGATCGGTGAGCTCGAGACTGGCAAACGCTAGAATGCTCTGTGGGATTATTTCCCACAAATACAATGGGAGGCCAGTTTTCCCAGCTTCTACAGAGTAAATGATGCTTTCATTTACTACAATATTCTTACACCCACTCAAGATGCCAGGTACCGGCTATCAAAGGAAGCAATGACTTTGGTCAATACTTATGGTCATTACTACATCCAGTTTCAGCAACACACTTACATTCGGGTGACCAGCTTCTCCGAGAAACCCTACCTATTACCCAAATATTGTGGGGATAGGATAATTCTTTTGGAATACTGCAGACAAATTTTGGATCTGCATGCCTTCTTCACATTGAATAAGGTTACCAACATTCTATTCCCAATCACTTGTGGGAACTATTCTTGTAGCCTTGCAGCAAAAAAGGAGGCCGATGGGGAACTTAAGAGTTTAGGGTTGGCAGAATTCTATTTGGAGTGGAAGAATTTTGATCTGCTTGACAAGATAGCAATGACACTTCCCCGGGTAGCAGGCCCTCATGAGATTCACTTAGAAGATTTATGGGAAGAATGCCAGATGATTTTGAGGTCCAGAACCATAATTTTGTCTGGATGACTCAAGGCATGATGAAGCGCCTTAAGCTTTGAAATTTTCCCAAGGATTTTTTGGACACCGGGTTAACGGAAGACCCGCAATACAAAGAACAGGGAGTAGATAAAATGGCTCTCCCTCTAGTGGATTGGGACACCCCAGAAGGTCTGACGATTAAGGACATCACCTACAATGTGATTGAACATAGCCATGCATATTTTCGAAAGGTGTGTCCAAAAAGTACATGAAGATTTGGCCCATTTTTGTGGGGATCAACTTTGAGGGCTAGAAATTCCTCGCAGGGTGAGGATAGAGGAAAGAGAAAATTTGGGAGTCCACCCTAGGTCCCATCCACAATTCCCATTGTAGAACAATTTCAGCTTCAACAAGTAGCATCCCACTAGATGAAGGAGGCATTGGGTGCCCGGCTGGGCGTCACAGTTATTATGGCAGAACCTTCCCTCCCTTCCAGCTCTCTTTCATTTGTAGAATTAATGGTCGGAGTAATAGGGACCAGAGTGGAGGAGAAGCATGCAACCATTTTGGATGTTGGGCCGCCATTGGTAACCAAGAGGAAGAAGGAAAAGATAAGCAATCCTCAGCCAAAGGTGGAAGCAGAGTTTGGGATGCTCGACATCCCCAAAGTATAGATTGTCTCCTCAGACTCCCCTAAGCCAGACAATCAATGAGAAAATCCACTGGAGACCTCCCCTCCGCATGATGAATTTGATGATATATTCAGGATAGACGAGCTTGTAAATTTACAAGGAGATATCGGGAGCGCAGTGGAAGAGATCATCACCCAGGAAGAAGTAATAATCCCCACTGAAGGGGAAATCCTGGAGAAAGAAGCTGCAATAGAGAAGGAAGTCCAGATAGAAGAAGAGAAAGAGCCCAAATGGGTGTACATCTCCAATGCCTAGGAAAATCAGGTCACAGAGACCGAATTGCAAGAGAAGAGGCAAGTGAAGAACAAGCAGTCAACTTCAGCTGGGGGAACTGAACCTACAAGAATAACCATAACCTCAACTGCCATGCTCTAGACACCTTCGTCCACCCAAGACAACATGACATTTATCCAGATGATCCTGACAATATTTATGGTAGATCTAGTGCTGACACCTTTGCCACCTCTGGAGAATAAGCCAATGGAGGAAGATGTCCCGGCAGATGATGTTGAAGAAGAACAAAAACAACATCAAAAGGAGGGGGAGAACCCCGGGGATATTAACATCAATTCTACCAATGCTGCTAAGGACATAGACACTGAGGTAGAGAATACTGATACCATAAGAGTGGATTATTTAGGTGGTCTGGAAAATACAGAGGAGCTCAAAGAGACTCCAAATATCAGGGATGAACAAAAAAACCCTAGAGGGGATACACTTGATCAAACTTTGGCAGCAAGGCCACCCCCACCACCACAATGGTTGGTGGACTCTAAGAAAAGGAAGGCCCCAGCAGAAGCAAAATCCCATCTTTCCCTGGCTAATATGATGGAACAAGCACAAGGTGCCCCCAAACAGAATAAGGCCTAGACCCTCCACTCCATTTGGACTCGTCTGGGCGGAGATACAGTTGTTGTGGTTGCAACCCCTCCCCCAGATACAGATGCGGTAACAAAAAGGGCCAAAGATTATGAAATCATAGAAGTGCCTCTAGGGAGGAGAGATAAGCAGGGTGAGCTAGACCTGCTATGAGAGGCAAGGTAGGAAATCAAAGCTCAGTATGATAAGAAGGCACAGAATTTGAAGGAGGAAAGAGCGAAAAATGAAAATCTCCTGAGACTTCTAGAAGAACTTACATAGCCACTGGCCAAAATCTATCCAGAAGCCTCCACCTCTGGACCACCTCTTTCGTAGGGTGACATGGATGCTCTTAGGGCCATGAAGAAGTAGGCATAGGCTGTATATGGGTGGATCACTGAGCAGATCAAGGCTGTAAGGCAATTCTTGGAGGCATCACTCCCAGACCTTTACTTGGTTAATAATCTTGGGCCAAGTAAACAGTGTTTTTTTCCTATGGGAAGGAAACATAGAGAAATATGAAGGGTGGAGGACTGGATTAGATGAAGTCATCAACTCTGGAAAAGAGGCCATCACCAAGATAGGAATTTTGGGAGAGGAATCCTTTGAATTCCTCTGGGCCTAGTACTCCAGACTTGGCCTCAAGATTGAGGTATGCAAGCAACTATTTACGGCCCTAAAAGAGAAAGTCATGGTGGTCTGGTATCCTTTGGACCTATACAAAGCATTCATTGGAAGGGTTTCACAAGTTGATCCCTTCACCACCAAAACTTATGCTCCAGAGGATTATGTCCTCAGTAAATACGATGAGCTTATGGACTCCTGGTATAAGTCTACCAGGGACTTTGGTTGAGGGAAATTATCAAGAATATCTAAGATGATGCTCCAGGATCATGACTCTATGAAATTAGTAGATGAATTCTGGGACAGGGCCAGATATATTGAAGAAAAGTTCAAAATTGTCCGTGATCGGTGGAATAGTGTCAAGGACATAGATGAGGATGGCATTAGCCAAATTTTGGAGGCATTCAAGAATAGAAAAGAATAATAAAGTTCTCAGGTTCTGGGGATTTTCACCAGTATGGTGCATTTTGAGCATTCATTATTCTTTGAGCATAAGCTCCTGGACTCCATAATTTTAGATCCAACAATTTTGTATTCTTTTGGTGACCCATGTCCAGGTTCCCTGGAGCTGACCAATCTTTATCCAGTAGTTAATAAGGGTGTTAGAAAGTAGGTGACCCTGATAAGACATGTCAATTTGAGGGATGGCCCTAATAGGTGATCTTTCCAAGGTGCCACTCTAGCATTAACTACCTGGTGCATCGAAGATAGTGAGCCACATTTCGCATTGATGAGGCATGTAGCCTCAAACTACGGGAAGATCAGATTTCTTCTATTCTTTCTCCAGAACTCTTCTCAAGGCTGATTCTTCCATCCTATCTTCTTGACTTATTCCTTTGATTTGTCAGACCTCTGCTCTTTTTGAGGTGATTGTAATTGGTTCAGGTAGTACCAGCCACCGAATATTGTATTTTAATGTCGAGTGTACAGTTAGATTAGGTTAAGATTTAGGGAAAGTATGTGTATAAATAACAAGTCCGACCTCATTTCAAGGGTCAAAAAAATTGATGATTTTTCATTCCAAATAATAGAAAACAGCCCTTTTTCATTTCTCAATAGTTGCAGACATCAATAATTAGTAGTGCTTAGTGGTTAGATGCTCCCATGGGGCCATTGATGTATACACCAGTGATGCTGGAACAACTTGTTAATGAAGAAGGAAGAACTTTTTGGCAATGATCTTGTTGGAATTCTGATCTCTGAGTTAGCAATATCTCTTTCGTGTTGTATGTTTCTAATGTTCTTTTCTATGATGTTTTGTTAGATTAGATGATCTCATTTCCCCTTGCTATTGAATATGTATGAACTGATGGTTCTATATGCATTCAGTATTTAGTGTAGTATGTTAGAGCATTATCGATCTTAGAAATATATGGTGTGACTTTAAGTAGAAGTAACAAACTCCTAACCCAATTCTATCTTTTGAAGTTTATTTGGTAAACTAATGCGTGCTTGCAGGAAACCCTGACCTATCACAAAATCCCTAGAAAAGATGAGTCAAAAACCAGCTATCCCTCCAAACAAAAACAATCACTTGCCCAACTGATCTCCTTGCACCGTCAAGACCCGACATTCAGGTGCTTGAAGGCTCAAATAATTTATTCTCCAAGTCACCTTTACATGTGAAGTTGGTCAGTACCCCGGTACCCGGTGACAACTCTTCCTCTATTGATGAGACCGGTCATAAAGTCATGTCAGTAGGTCTGACACTTGGATGATTTTTCTTGCCTTGATCATGTTGAATGGAAATATTGAGAATATTCCCCTTTTTCTATTTTAATCATCAACAACATTTGTCCATAAATATTCAAGGTGCATCTTTTTTTGGTCTTTCATACTATCTACCACTCTTATTTTATTGTAGAGATCATAATCTAGTCTTTTTGGTTAAAATACTAGACAATAGATATGTATCTCACTTGATGAGCTTTAGCTACTTGTAGATAGAGAAAAATTCCATCTTCATCCCCTATGGTGTTAAAGAATTCAAGTCTCAATTTAATCTTTCTTTTCTAAATTTTATCATATGTCATCAGTAGTCTAGTGACTTGTAATAGTATCATATTGTTGGTTGTATATCTCATAAGTCTATATGATTCTAAAGAAAATCCTTACAGTCTACTATAGGAGAAGGTCAAGAACTAGATGAACTATGTCCATACTTCTCCACCAAATTCATCGCCTTGACTAAAAGCCTTGTATGGAGACTGCCTTGCAAAGTTATTAAAATGCACATGGTGAAAGCATCACTGACCCTCATGAAGTCAACCTTAGCATATAGCTCCAACTAAGGGTAGCACTCATGCACTTTAAAAAAATTTAGACCACCTCCTATTGCCCCTTTATATCGTATTTCATCATACCTCATCATCCAAGCTAGTATGTATATAACATAAGAACTCGTGTAGAATTTTCCTAGCTGCTCTAGATTTTAGAGTTGCTCATCCAAATTTTCACTAATCATACCGACCCATTCCATAGTGTTGAATCCTTTGATCACTTTATCAACAAGTACCACAGATATGGTTCAAATACATAGGACTCTGAAATCCCAAATATATTGCTCTAAATCATGACCAAGTCATTGTATTCTCGTTAGAGGTCCAACTAGAGAAGTTGTTTGGGTAACTTGGAATGGTTAGTCCCATCCTTCCTTAGTCATTTATGGTTGATCACCCTATCACAATGGTCAACCACTGAAGTGTAGACTCTAGGTGTTTTCTCCTCTGACTTTAACAATATTGTTTTTTATGTTGGTATTCTGAAAGCATCTTAAACCATTGTTGGAGAGAGGTATGCCAACACTTTTCCACCTGGATCTCTAATTATTTTATCTTCTTGTTGGATATTTTCCTTTGAGCTAGTTGTTGACTATATGTTTGTCATTGATGAAAACATATAGTATGCAGAAGTTTCCTGTATCTAATTCTTAGTATGGATATGTTGGAGCCTTGCGCGGTTATTTTTATGATGTAGACATATTCATTATGCTATGTTCATATATGTAGATTCAATTGTGCAGTTGAAGTTGATTTACGATGATCTATTTTCCAGTCACAGTTTCAGGAGATTTTTTATTAAGAGCTGACAATATTTTTATTGTTTCTTCAATTGCACCTATCATTTGGATATGCATTTTTGGATTCATGTTTAATTATGAGTTCATAATGTTTGGTTAAGAGTGCTTAACATGTTTCATCTAGAGAGTTAAGTTTGAGTTAATTTGGTGGAGCCAACTGTGTGAAGTGACGTGTCTACTCATCTTGAGTTGCGCGGTTCTATTTGTGTTGTGTGCTTAGTTTGGCTAACGAATAAGTTGTTGAAGAGTTTCCTACAAGCCAAATTGATCATATCTTTAGAGGAGGATACTTATAGTAGATCATTTGTGATCACCATTGGTGAGAATGCAGAAAAAATAGCAGAGCAGAATGTTTAATGTATTGGGCCAGTAAAGCTATATCATTCATCAGTTTCAGATCTATGTGAAGAAGCAGAGAGTGTATACAATTCACTGGAACTGATCAAGATAGTAGGTCTAATTTATAGTTTAATATCAAATATAGTGTATATCTATTGTATAGAAGGTTGCAGCCTTCATCATTTGAGCAGTGTGCTCACGGACAGTGTGTCCTCACCTCTAACAGGGTTATTTGTAAAAGACTCCTAATAGGGTCTGATCTTTGACCAGGTCACTGCACTTAATGCATTGTAAATATCAACTCCTAACAGGGTTGTAGGATCTTCTAACAAGGATCATTATACACTAGTGCAGTTCTTCAAGTGGGTGCTAATTCCCACCAGGGTTTTTACCTATTTTGGGTTTCCCCATAACCAAAATTATGGTGTTATAATCTATGTTATCTTATTGTGTTTATGCTCAATGTTGTTCTATTCTTAATTGGATAAATAATTGAATCTTGTAGATAACTAATTCACCCCCCCCCTCTCAGTTATCTCTTGGGACTATTCCTAACAATTGGTATCAAAGCCAAGTGCCTTGGAGAGAAATTTTAATAGCTTAAGGTTGATCAGATGGCATACTTTAGAAATAAGATTCCTAAGTTTGATGGAGAGAATTATCTTGACTGGAAGAACAAAATGATATCACATTTTCAATGTGTTGGTTTTGAGATTTATGAAGCAACTACTCAAAATGTTGATGTTTCTTCTTTAAAATACTTTGCAGAAGAAGATTCTACTATTAAGAAAAAGGAAGTATTCACCCAAAATGCAATTGCCAAAGAAGCCCTTATAAGTGCCTTATCTGACAGTGATTTTTCTAAGATTAAAAAAGTAGATAGAGCCTATATAATATGGAAGTATCTAGAAGACATGTTTGAAGGAGATATCCAAGCAAAGAATGCACGTAGAAAGACATGGAAGAAGAGATATAACAATTTAGAGATGCTACCTGAAGAAAACATCATAGCATACAATCAGAGGATTAATGAAGCAATTGTAGGAATTAGAAACAATGGTGGAGAAATTTCAGAGGAAGACATAATGGATAAATTGATGACTACACTAACAGAAGATTATGAGAGAAAGATAAACATCTTAGATGAGACTATGAAATTTTTGAAAGACTTGAAGAGAGAGACCTTGATCAGAAAAAATTCAACATTTGAGATATCAAAATTGAAGACAGAACCTAAAAATGAAAAAGCCTTCAAAGCCTCAGTCCATGGTAACAAATCTTTGAACACTTCTGGTAATTTTGATAATGAAGATAAGGATAAAGAACTAGAAGAATTCATTTGTATGATCGCTAAGAAAGAAAGAAAAGGAAAGGGAAAATATGAAGGATAGTTACCATTCAAATTCTTTTCATGCAACAAGGTTGGTCATTTTTCATCTAAGTTCCCTACAAGAGCCAAGAATACAAAACCAATTACAAGCCTAAATATACAAAGGAATGCTACTATGCTGAAGATTCAGCAGAAGATGAAATTGGATTCATTGCAATTGAAGATATGGAAAAAATGTTTGATGAAATGGACATTGAAGATGAAAAGAAAGCACAAGATTTGGCATTAATTTCCCAAGCAGACATCAGAACAGACTAGATCATTGACAATGGGTGTTCACATCACATGACAGGAGACAAAGATAGATTTGTACATCTAGATAAGTACAAAGGTGGTATGGTTAGATTTGGAGACAACACTCTTAAGACTATCATAGGTAAAGGATCACTTTAGATGGAAAGAACAACACTGATGATGTTCTATATGTTGATGGTTTACATCATAACCTACTAAGTGTTGGACAGTTTCTTAAAAAATGATATCAGTTGGAACTCAAGAATAATAATTGCATCATTAATAACAAAGAAGGAGTTATTATTGAATGAGGTTCAAAGACTAAAGGTAATGTTTTTCATCTCAATTCTTAAGCAATTTGTTTTGTTGCAAAAGTAGATGACAGTTGGTTATGGCACAAAAGATTATGTCGTATCAATTTTGACAATATAGTAAAGATAAGCAATGTAAAGGCAGTAAGAGACCTTCCCAGTATGGCAAGACCAGTTAATACTATGTGTAGGGAATGTATGATGGGAAAGCATGTAAGGAACTCATTCAGAAGTAAACAAAACTCAGTAGAAAACAAATTAGATCTAGTGCATACAGAATTATGTGGACCTACTCAAACAAGATCATACTATGGTGAAAGGTACTTTATTTTGTTTTTGGATGATTATTCCAGAATTATGTGGGTTGCATTCTTAAAAGATAAATCTGAAGCATTTGATAAGTTCAAACTATTCAAAGCTAAAGTTGAAAATGAGTCTAGATTAAAGATAAAATGTCCGAGATCAAATAGAGGAGGAGAATTCACCTCTGACAAATTTTATGAGTATTGAAAAGAACATGGGATCAAAAGATAGCTAACTGCACCTAGAACCCCTCAGCAGAATGGAATTTTAGAAAGAAGAAATAGGATCATACTTGACACAGCATGCACTATCATGATTGAAGGAAAAGTTGCACACACCTATTGGAGAGAAGCAGTCAATACTGCAGTCTATACTATCAACAAAATTCAATTAAGGCCAGGTACAGACAAGACACCTTATGAAATTTGGTTTGGGAATATACCTACAGTAAAATACTTCAAAATCTTTGGAAGCAAGTGTTACATCTAGAGAGATGATGGTGTTTTCAAGTTTGATGCTAGAAGAGATGAAGGTATTTTTCTTGGTTACTCTACCAGAAGCAAAGCTTATAGATGTTTTAACTTGAGATTGAAGAAAATTATTGAAAGTACACATGTGAAGATTGATGAGAAGTTTATGATTCAAGAGAGATACTATGATTATGCACCTATGATTGAATATGAACAAAGACCTATCAGTAAAGAAATAGTTATTGAAGAAATGTTTGACTGTATTGATGTATCATGAAATGACCCTGAACCAAGTGAAGAGGAATCACAGATAATAGATGAGAATGTCACACCTAAAGTTCCAAAATTCACATCTAAATACCATTCAAAAGTAGATATTATTGGAGATCAGAGCAGTAAAGTTATGAAAAGATCTAGAGAAAAAGGTTTAACAGTTGATGAAGAGGTATGTTTACTTTCACAAATTGAACCTTTAAGTGTTTAAAATGCACGTAATGATTCAGATTGGTAGAAATAAATGAAAGAAGAGTTAGATCAGATAATTAAGAATGGCACATGGGAATTGGTCCCTAGACCTTGTGACAAAAATGTGATTGGAACCAAGTGGATATTCAGAAATAAGATGAATGAAGATGGTACAGTGGTAAGAAACAAAGCAAGAGTGGTATGTAAAGGATATGCGTAGAGAGAAGGTATTGATTACTCTGATACATTTTCCCCTGTGAGAAGACTGGAAGCTATAAAAAAAAATTTAGCTTATGCAACATTCAAGAACTTTAAAGTATATCAGATGGATGTCAATTTAGCATTCCTGAATGGTGACTTGATGGAAGAAGTCTACATAGAATAGCCTGAAGGATTTAATTTATTAGAAAAACTTGACATGATATGAAAACTGAAGAAATCCCTCTATGGACTAAAGAAAGTCCTTAGAGCATGGTATGAAAGACTATATGGTTACTTGATGAAGATCGAATTCAAGAAAGGAGCAGCAGATTGTAACTTATTCATAAGAGAGACACCTGAAGGTTTATTACTTTTTGCTATTTTTGTTGATGACATTATCTTTGGTGGTAATGACAAGCTTAGTGCAGAATTACCTAAAGAGATGTAGATTGAGTTTGAAATGAGCATGATTGGACCTATCAAATACTTTTTGGGATTAAATGTACAACAAATAGATAGAGGTATACTCATTAATCAGTCTAAGTATGTGAAATAAATATTGAATAAATTCAAGATGGAAGATTGCAAGCCAGTAAGCACCTCCATGATAACAGGAAGAAATCTTTGTAAAGATGATCATTCTATAGAAGTTGACAAGACACTATACAATTCTATGATTGGAAAACTCATATATCTTACTCAATCTAGACCAGATAGTTCTAATGTAGTTGGCATTGTTGGAATATTTGCAGTTGAACCTAAACAAAATCACTTCATGGAAATAAAAATAATATTCAGATACTTAAAAGGGACTATAAACTATGGTTTATGGTATCCTAACTCAAAGAATGTAGAACTTCATGTGTATACAGATGCAAATTGGGCAGGTTGTTTTGATGATAGAAAGAGTACCTCATTAGGAGCAGTATTTCTTGGAAACAAATTAGTTACTTGGACAAGCAAGAAGCAAAATTGTATTTCTCAGTCAACAATAGAAGCTGAGTATGTAGCAGAAGCATTAAATTGTTCTACAATTGTTTGGATCAAGAAGATGATAAAAGACTTTGGAATTCAGATTGATTATCTTATTTTTATTCATTGTGACAACACTAGCACTATCAATATGTCAAAGAACCCTGTGATGCATGTAAAGACAAAACACATTGAAATAAAATATCATTTTCTAAGAGAGAAAGTTGCAGAGAAAGAAGTAAAATTGGATTATGTGAGCACTAAAGAATAGTTAGAAGAAATATTCATAGAGCCTTTACCAAAAGATACTTTTGAGTATCTCAGGGAGAAGCTGGGAGTAATTCCCTTCCCTGAGTCTGATTAGAATTTGCAGCAAGTGCATCAGTCCTTGGTGACTGATGAATGGTTGACTACTCTACCTTAGGAGTAGTACATGTGCTTATTTGTTTTTGGCACCCTTTTCCATTGATGTCAAAGGGGGAGTATATAGTCTGGGGGAGTATACAGTCATGAAAAATCAAATGCAGTATAAGGAGATGCAGCAATTAAGGGGAGTTTTGTTGAGGATATTGAGAAGATTGTAAAAAAGAAAGAATACTCTTGGATTGATGGTGTTTTTCATATAATGTGTTTCCATCAATGTCAAAGGGGGAGATTGTTGGAGATTTGCCTTTGAGCCAGTGGTTGACTGTATGTTTGTCATTGATGACAACATATAGTATGCAGCAGTATCCTGTATGTAATTCTCAGTATGGATATGTTGGAGCTTTGCACGGTTATTTTTATGTTGTAGACATATTCATTATGCTATGTTCATCTACGTAGATTCAGTTGTGCAGTTGAAGTTGAGTTATGATGATCTATTTTCCAGTCACAGTTTTAGGAGATTGTTTATTAAGATCCGACAGTATTTTTATTGTTTCTTCAGTTGTGCCTATCATTTGGATATGTGTGTTTGGATTCATGTTTAGTTAAGAGTTCAGAATGTTTGGTTAATAGCACTTAACATGTTTCATCTAGAGAGTTAAGGTTGAGTTAATTTGGTGGAGCCGACTGTGTGAAGCAAGGCATCTACTCATCTTGAGTTGTGTGGTTCTATTTGTGTTGTGTGATTAGTTTGGCCAATGAAGAAGTTGTTGAAGAGTTTCCTACAAGCTGAATTGATCATATCTTTGGAGGAGGATACTTATAGCAGATCATTTGTGATTGTAATTGGTGAGAATGCGGAAAAAGTAGCAGAGCAAAATGTTTGATGTATTGGGCTAGTAAATCTATATCATTCATCAGTTGAAGATCTACGTGAAGATGCAGAGAGTGTATACAATTCACTAGAACTGGTCAAGATGGTAGGTCTAATTTACAGTTCAATATCAGATATAGTGTATATTTGTTGTACATAAGGTTGCAGCCTTCATCATTTGAACAGTGTTCTCACAGACAGTGTGTCCTCACCTCTAATAGGGTTATTTGTAAAAGAATCCTAACAGGGTCTGACCTTTGACCAGGTCACTGTACTTAATGTATTGTAAAGATCAACTCCTAACAGGGTTGTAAGACTTATAACAAGGATCATTATACACTAGTGTAGTTCTTTGTGGGTGCTAATTCCCACTGAGGTTTTTACCTATTTTGGGTTCCCCGTAACCACAATTATGGTATTATAATCTTTGTTATCTTGTTGTGTTTATGCTTAATGTTATTCTATACTTAATTGAATAAAGAATTGAATCTTGTAGATAACTGATTCACCCCCCCCCCTCTCAGTTATCTCTTGGGGCTATTCCTAACACTTCTAAATTGTAAAACCTCACACACGGTACGTTCAACTTTGCATGCTAGATGGTAGGAAGAAAGTCAACTGCAGCCACAATCCCACTTTTGACTATATGATTGGATAAGTATGTGGTATCATGGTCCTTATATGTAAACATTCTTCTATTGAATTCACCCATGTCAAGACCTCCTAGATTTGTATCGCCAACATCCTTCCCTTTTGACACAATCTTAAAATTTGGATAAAATCCTCTCTGCTCATTCGATCTATGTTACTCTAGAAAATCTTGATCCTATGGGTTCCTCCATTTCTCCTTCATGCAAAACAAAATAAAAAAACATAAGAACATGCAAGGAATAAAAATAGGATTACACATTTTCATTCATGGAACAAATCCCAACTTTAAAGAAGAAAATATTATGAAAATATGAACAAATTCAGTACAAAACTTCCTCTTCTCTCTCTTTAAATTTATGCCCCTTCATTGATTTTTAAGACTTACTGCATAATTACTTCTCTCCCAATTTCAAAACCTCTTTTCTTGATATTTTGGCTTAATGCAACTTTACCTCTCTCTAGAATTCTTTCCCTCTCTATCCAGGAAGTTTTCACGCTTCCTCTTCAAAAATTAACCTTATTCTCAAATTTTCCAAAGTCCTCACCTTCGGACTTGGCTCTCCAATTATTCAATGTGAAAATTAAATGAGAATACTTCTTGTATATAGAAATTCAATTGCGAAGCTTCTAAATTAGACATGAGTTAATTTTAGGCAATTGCATTAAATCTTCTTCCAAGTTGCGATTCCATGAGAGATTCTCTTACGAATTCGCCACTTTCTCCCAGTTTCTAATCTTCCCCGAAAGATGCTATTTTAAGCATTTATCTTCATCAACAAGCTTCGTCCATGGGTGTATGCTCGAATGGGTTGGAATTTAAATATTTTGGTATTTAAATATTTCTAATGTTTTAATTAAATATTGGACGTAAAATTCAATATTTAATTAAATTTCCAAAATAATTCTAAAAATCCAATATCAATTTATTATTCATTTTGACTCAAACTTTTTCACACACACGATTTAATCCATTTTTACTATTTCTCCTTGGTCACGAGCTGGGTATGATCATGGACTTTCAACGCTTTAAATAAACTTGACTATTTCCAATGTTTGTTAAATCATACCTTTGATTTTTTATTGGATATAGGCATGAAATTTATTCTATTCAAAATTTAATCATCTCTTTTAACCTCTTCCATTTGAATTGGTAGATACAATCGTGAGTTTCAAACGTTTCACCAATTCTTTTACCATCAGTTTTCAATACTATAGTGAGGGAATATGGATGTTAGACATGGTAAAGGACATTTAACATTTGAATCAATTTTATTTACCCCCATCCTATCATCTTCATGGGCACATATAAGATATAGTTGAGGATTTGAAATCAATCTTTCATACCTATGTAATATGTTTTTTATCATGAAGTGTATATCTACCTTGGTAAATGATATTTAAGTATTTCAACATTTCATGCCCTTCTATATTTACACTATCAAGCGTACTTGGACTACAATAGAGGATTTTTCATTTTTCATTTTTTTTCACCCATGTATATTTTCTCTCCCAAGGCATATTGACTATAGTAAGGGATTTCACAGTTTATGATGTTTTCCTCTACCCATGTATATTTGTGCTCCCAATGCATATTGAATATACTAGAGGACTTCACATTTTATAAGTTTTCCTTGGCCTTCACAAATTTTCAATCTTAACACATTTGGGACTTCCTTCCAGACTTTTTATCCTTAACTGCATTCTACTACATGCTTGGAAATGCACTTTGAGCACATATGAGGGCATATAACGGATTGTGGGATTTTTTAACACTCCATGAGAATGTGAGTTTCACACCCTAAGCACATTTGGAGGCATTTGGTGGATTTTTTTATAGGAGCAGGATTTCTTAATCTTCATAGAATCTTTTCCTATTTGATGCAAGAGCATCTTGGGTCCTTGGTAATCCTGCTCAACCAAAAATATGTTTACTTTTGCTTTGTAGTTTGTCTTACGTTGCTTGAGTTCTTGCTTTACTCATAGGTCTCGGTGATCTCTTTACTGACAGGTTTTTTGATGCTCGGGTATGCTTTTACCAATGGGTTTCCTAATGCTTGGGTAAGTTCTTACCGACGGGTTGTCTGATGCTCAGGTATGTCCTTACCGATGGTTGCTGATTTTTGGTGATCATCTGCCTAAGATGTTTATCCTCATCTGGCCGACTTCTACATTTAATTTTTGTTTCTAAATTAATGTGGGGTCTCTCATTGGGATCTGTGTGGACCTAAATATGGGTCTCTCCTATGGATTTGAGCATTGACCTCTCTGTTAGACTCTTGTATATATTTATTTCTGTATTCTAAGTTTAGGGGGGTAGTTTTAGAAGATAGAAGATTAAGTATTGAAATATCTGGAAGGAAGGTATGCGACCTCGCATGTATAAACATTAATATGTAATTCATTGATTTTATATGGCTGAAATCGGGAAGGCCTTACAGCCTGACATGTAATGAGTTTGATTAATTAATGCAAAGGATCCCTGTTGTTTCTTCTCTCACTGTGTTGTTGTTGCTTCTGCATTATTGTTTCTGCAAGTTGGCTTGGTAGCTGGGAGTGCTCTTGGCCCCATCTCCTTGAGTTCCTTGTTTTAGGTGGTATCAAAGCATTGGTGAGATCTAAGTTCCTTCTTGTAAACCCTAACCCTAGTTGGTGATATTGTTGTGGGATAGCAGATTACGATAAGACCTACAATTGTAGAGGGATTCAAGATGGTTCGTGGGAGAGGAAATGAAGATCTAGGTCTAGTTGATATTCTTAGATAGATGAATGCTAGATTGGAAGCTATTGGGACAACCTAGAAAAAAGGAAGACATCTTGAGGATGGTAGTGATGATGAAATTGAATAATTTCACAGTGAAACTGCACCTACACCTGTGATGGACCAGGAAGAAGAAAGATTCCTAGGAGCCTTGACGAGTTTGAAATATACACCTCAGTTTAATCCTCCTGAGTACAGTGGAAAATTGGATTCTAATGAATTGATTGACTGGATAACTCAGATGAAAAAGTATTTTGAATATGAGAATGTATCAAAGGATAAGTGAATATTGCAAGCACAAAATTGAAAGGTCATACATCCTTATGGTGTGAACATCTACAATTGGATCAGAAGGACAAAGGTAAAGACAAAATCAAGGTATGGGATAAGATGGTAAACAAATTGAAAGGAAAGTTTCTACCTTATGATTATTGTATTAACCTAATTAGGAGAATGCAAAGCTTGAAGCAGAAGGATAAATCTGTGAAAGACTATACTGAAGAATTCTATAGATTGAACATCAGATCTGGACATGTTGAAGATGAGGTAGAAAGAGTAGCAAGATATCTAAATGGTTTGAGAAGTTCCATACAAGATGATATTAGTTTGGTCAAGATGGAATGCATTGAGGAGGCATATTAGTTTGCCCTAAAAGATGAAGAGAGATTGAACAAAAGATATGAACAAAGACAAAGAGGCAGAGGTGGTAGATTCCCTAGAGGAAGCGGTAGATCTAATGGTTAAAATAGTATATCTAGACTAGACAAATCAAGGAAAAGGAAAGAATGAATGGAAAGGTGGAAGTTCATACCAAGGAAGAGGCAATTAATCCAGAGGTGGTTATAGCAGAAGAGGATTCCAAGTAACTTGTTACAATTGTGGTGAGGAAGGACATAAATCTTTTGAGTGTACACATGCAAGCAAGAAAGTAAGTAGTAGAAGAAATGCCTTGGTGCAAGAGGAGTCACCTAATGAACCTGAGAATCTCATGATCCGAAGGATACTATAGAGTGAAAAATATAAGCAAGATACTATCAAAAAAAATTTCAAGACCAAATGTAAAGTTGAAGACAAAGTTTGGAAGGTCATTATTGACAGTGGAAGCTCGGAGAATCTGGCATCTAAGGAAATGGTTAAAAATTTGTAGTTGGAAAGGATGAAGCATCCAAAACCCTATTAGATCTCATGGATCAAGGGTGAGCATACATTAATGGTGAGTGAAAAAAAATTTATGAATCTAAAAATTGGAAAGTATTATGATAAGGTGTTGTGTGATATTATGCCTATGGATTGTTGTCATATTTTATTGGGTAGACCTTGGCAATATGATAGAAATGATATACATGATGGAAGATTGAATAGATATTCTATTTGGGTTGATGGTAAGAAGAAAATTTTGTTACCTTTGGTTGAAGAATCTGTTGGTGAATTATGTACATATGTGAAAGTTTGTCTGATGGAAGGTAGACAGTTCGTTAAGGATTTGAAAAGATATGATATATGTTATGCTTCGATTCCTAACAAACCGATTAAGAATACAGCGGATGACATTCCTACAGAAGTTGAGAAGTTACTCACTAAATACAAGGAGATAATTTTAGATAATTTACCTGATGGTTTGCCACCAATGAGAGATATCATTCATTGTATGGACCTGATTCCTGAAGCTAGTTTATCAAACAAAGAACCACATCAGTTAACACCGACCAAGAATGAAGAGCTTAACTGACAAGTTCATGAATTGTTGAACAAAGGTTTGATCTAAGAGAGTTTGATTCCATATGCAGTACATGTTGTATTGGCACCTAACAATAATGGAGATTGGCAAATGTGCACTGATTCAAGAGCAATCAAAATGATCATAGTGAAGTATAGGTTTCCTATACTGAGAATGGATGACATAATGGATTGTTTGAGTGGAGCAAGATATTTTACCAAAATTGATTTAAAAAGTGGATATCATCAAATCAGAATCAGAGAAGGTGATGAATGGAAGACTACTTTCAAGACAAAGGAAGGTTTGTATGAGAGGTTGGTTATGCCTTTTGTTTTAACTAATGCACCGAGTACTTTTATGAGGTTAATGAATGAATTTTTGAAAAAATTATTGAATAAATGTGTGATTGTATATTTGGATGATATTTTGATATTTAGTAAGACTAGAGAAGAGAATTTGATGCATATAAGACAAGTGTTGCAGAGATTGAAAGAGGAAAAGTTGCTAATAAATCTGCAAAAGTGTTCCTTTATGAAAGAAGAGCTTATGCATTTAGGTTTTGTGATTTCAGCTGATGGTTTGAAGATTGATCCTAAGAAGGTTGAAGCTATACTAAATTATCCTACACTTGATAATGTCACTGAGGTAAGATAATTTCATGGATTGGCAATTTTTTACAGGAATTTTATCAGAAATTTCAGTTCTATTTGTAATGCTATGACTGAGACAATGAGAGGAGACACAAGAGAATTCAAATGGACACATGGAGCTGACAAAAGTTTTGAAACTTTGAAACTAAAAGTTGTTGAATTACCTGTGTTAGCCTTACCTAAATTCAATAAGGTATTCCAAGTTGAATGTGATGCAAGTGGAAGTGTAATTGGAGCTGTATTGACTCAAGAAGGTAAACATGTTACTTTCTTTAGTGAAAATTTGAATGATGCTAAGAGGAAATATTATGTCTATGATAAGAGTTCTATGCTATTATTTAAGCTATGAATAAATGGAGGCATTACTTAATGCCAAATTAATTTATGTTGTATACTGATCATAAGGCTTTACAATATTTGGGTAGTCAGAATAGGTTGAATCAGAGACATATGAAATGGGTAGAGTATTTTCAAAGTTTTACATTTGTGATTAAGCATAAGAGTGGAGCTTCTAATAGAGTTGTTGATGCATTGAGTAGAAGAAGATCTTTGTTGACTAAAATAAGAATTGAAGTTCTTGGTTTTGATGATATGAAGAATTTGTATGAAAATGATCCTAATTTTTCTAAACAGTGGAGAGTGTGTAGAGAAACTAATTCAAATCAATCAAGTAAGTATGAAGATTATTTCATTCAGGAAGATATGTTTTTCAAAGGTATCTAGTTGTGTATACTGAGAGGATCAATGAGAACTAATTTGATAAAGGAGAAACATAGTAGTGCATTGGCTGGACATTTTTGTATTGATAAAACATTGAATTTGCTTAAGGAAAGGTACTTTTGGCCTCAGTTGTATAAGGATGTTCAGAAGCTTGTGAAAATTTGTGGAGTTTGTCAAGTTGCAAAAGGAGTAAGTCAGAATACTAGTTTGTACACACCAATTACTGTTCTTGAGAAAACTTGGAGTGATATCAGCATGGATTTTGTTCTTGGCTTACCGAGGATAGCAAGAGGTAATGACTCCATATTTGTTGTTATGGATAGATTTTTTAAGATGACACATTTCATACCATGTAGAAAAACATTAGATGTAGTACATATAGCAGATCTTTTCTTTAAGGAAATTGTCAGATTGCATGGATTACCGAGGATTATTATCTCTGACAAAGACAGTAAATTTGTAAGCTATTTTTGGAGAATAATTTGGAAGGAGTTGGATACTAAGTTAAATTTTAGTTCTACATTTCATCCATAGACTGATGGACAAACATAGGTTCTGAACCAAATTTTGGGTAATTTGTTGAGATGCTAGTTGGAGACACACTAGGCAATTGGGATTTGATGTTGGCACAAGCAGAGTTTGCATACAACAGTTCAGTAAATAGAAGTACTGGGAAGACACCTTTTGAGATTGTTCATGGCACACAACCAAGAGTTATATCAGATTTGAGAGATATTGTTGAAGAGAAAAGAAGAGTTGAAGCAGAAGAATTTGCAGAATTTATGAAGACATTGCATGAAGATGTAAAGCAGAAGTTGGAGAAAAGTAATAAAAAATACAAAGATAATGCAGACAGATCAAGAAGGCATAAGACTTTTGAATTTTTTGATGTAGTAATGGTTCATTTGAAGAAATTTATATTTTCTAATGGAACATATGGGAAATTAAAGATGAATAAATTTGGTCCTTGCAAAATATTGAGGAGATTTGATAGTGGAAATTATTATGAAGTTGAATTACGTAATGACATAGATATATCACCTATATTCAATATTTCAGACTTGTATGAATATCA
The DNA here is from genome assembly GCA_018584345.1 of Thuja plicata. Classification (NCBI taxonomy): domain Eukaryota; kingdom Viridiplantae; phylum Streptophyta; class Pinopsida; order Cupressales; family Cupressaceae; genus Thuja; species Thuja plicata. The sequence continues at coordinate 2,662,516 of MU224256.1, read as the reverse complement.
TGAACCTGATGAAGAAGTGACAGTACCAAGTGATTATCCTAAGAAGAAGATAGAGGAAGTTGAACAGATTTTGAAATAGAGAATTGGCAGAAGTACAAGAGGAAAGGAATACATGGAGTATCTGGTGAAGTGGAAGAACAGACCAATTGAGGAATCATCTTGGATTTCTCAATCTAAGTTGGATTCATTTCAGGTTGGACCTAATACATGATTTGGGGAATCATTTCTTGTAACCCCAGGTGTCTGATGCAGGAGCATATTGGGTCCTTGGCAATCCTGCTCAACCACAAAGATGTTTACTTTTTCTTTATAGTTTGTCTTTTGTTGCTCGAGTTCTTTCTTTACCAATGGGTCTCGGTGATCTCTTTACCGATGGGTTTTTTGATGCTCGGGTATGCTTTTACTGATGGGTTTCCTGATGCTTAGGTAAGTTCTTACTGACAGGTTGTCTGATGCTCGGGTATGTCCTTACCGACGGTTGCTGATTTTTGGTGATCATCTTGCCGAGATGTTTATCCTGATCTGTCCAACTTCCAAATTTAATTTCTTTTGTTGAATTAATGTGGGGTCTTTCATTGGGATCTGTGTGGACCTAAATCTGGGTCTCTCCTATGGATTTGAGCATTGACCTCTTTGTTGGACTCTTGTATATATTTGTTTTTGTATTCTAATTTTAGGGGGGGTAGTTTTAGAAGATAGAAGATTAAGTATTGAAATATATAGAAGGAAGTTCTGTGACCTCACATGTATGAACATCATTTTATAATTCATTGATTGCATATGGCTGAAACAAGTATGGCCTTATAGACAAGCATGTAATGAGTTTGATCAATTAATGCAAAGGATCCATTTTGTTTCTTCTCTCACTGTGTTGTTGCTTCTGCATTGTTGTTTATGCAAGTTCACTTGGTAGTTGGGAGTGCCCTTGGCCCCATCTCCTTTCCCTCCTTGCATTACTATGGATGTAAGCCAAATCCCATGATGTTACCTTTCTTCTTTACCATGCCACAACCTCATTAGTTTTGTTAAAGTAAAGATTATTTATGCAAATTGGAACCTATAGTGAATTATTGATGACTTTCATGTGCACATCTTTCATCTTCAGTGTGAATGTGGCTTTTCCAAGGTATATAGCCTCTGCAATAGATTGTATACCTATAATTACTCAATAGTTGTGAATATTCTTTGACTTGACCTGTGGTATAACATAGATTGTGCTCTCGAATGTGATTCTTTGGATGGAAAGAATAGACATTTTGGAGTGCATTCAAGAATTTACGTTATAAATCATAAGCAAAATTTCTTTTTATAGACTTGGTCATTTCCAACTTTCCTTATTTTTTGGATCAATGTTTGATGTAATACCCTCTCGAATGACTATACTATTATTTTTAATTTTAACATTTTGGCATAAACTATATGATTTTAGTTGTTTACATTTTGATAGATCTAGATGATATTATGCTCAGTTAGATGTTTTTATATATGTATTCATGATTAATGTATTTATGAAAAAGAATTATTATAAGCAATAAATGGAATTCTAACCTTTCCCACTTATAATGTTCTATTTTGACTAACGTGCTTCCAAGAAATTTCTATGATGTTTTACTTTTGGCATATATGTCAGATGTGTTTTCATGACTCAGGACGAAGTTGTAGTTACTCACTTAGCTGAGGTCCACACGATGTATCGATCCTAGTCATCTATTTGCAATGTCTTATATATGTATATATATATGTTTCTATGCACATGTATCTCTCCTTGGTGATACATGATTACAGGTACCGAGCAACATCTCCACTTGTCTCCATAGGTCTGAGTGTGCTCTCTAAATCCTCAATCATTGTTGTGATGGAGATAACACCTGGCTCCGCAAGACTAAGCCTTGCCTTGATCCCTATTCCTGGGTTGGGTCCTTTTGGGATTTGTCTTTCATTATGGATTTATGTTCATTTATTGATGCTTGGTATTTGGTCAATTATGGATATTTGTTATAATCCCTAGAGCTAGGTGAATATTGTTTGTGGCTGAATTATTGGTTAGTAATAACTGGATGGTATGATGGAGTTATATACATGGTAATTGTATAGTCAGAAAATGGAAGCACTTCCATTTTAGACATGTTTATCCTTCCGAGTAAGTGGTCTAGGGTCATGAAAAGTGCCTTGAATGGGTTCCTGATCTTGACATGGCTTCCTCCCTGTTCTGTTCCTCTTTCCACTCCTGTTTGGCCTGATTTCTGCATTCTGGATGGCAGACTGGTGATTCTAGGATTCAAGGTCAAGGTTGAAATTTTAGTTCTATTTCATCATCAACCTTGACCTAGGTCAGGGTCGACCTCAACCTTGACCCAGGGTTCAGATCTTGGGGTCTTGCAGTTTCAAGAGGTCGGCCTTTGCAAAAAGTATTTCCCGCTCCCGAGTCGACTGTTTCGGGTTCCGAAGTGTTGATTTTGAAATTATATTTAATATAGGTCCTCTCCTAGGGGTAAAGGCTTTAATGGAATTTAATTCTCCTATGTAGGCCTCCTTGGAATATTTTTCCCTAATATCATATAAAAGGGAAGCTTTCTCTCTCATTTTCTCTAAGTCTTCTAACCATCATCAAGTGAGCTCAAGCATTCCTAATTGAGATAAAGCATCATCAAGTGAAGGTCAAGAAAGAAATCAAGAAAGATTTCAAGCAAGAATTCATCCATTCAAGTATCCATTTTCATGAAGAAGATCCATTGGAGGCCATTGAAGGATTGAAGCTACAAGGTGCCCTTTTGGTGATCTCTCCATCCATCTTCTTCCAAGCCTTTTCCCAATTCAAGAACCCATTCAAGACTTGGTGTTGGAGATCTACA
>MU224256.1:2636408-2654881 GCA_018584345.1 Thuja plicata | reverse complement strand
TCAATTCATTTGCAATAATATTATATTTCTATGTACATGTTATCTTATGATCATACTGACCCCACATTAGGTAGATCCCTTTTGTTTTCTTATGTATGTTTATGTTTTATTTCCCTTGATTTGTCTTCCTTTGGGGGCATCTCGCAGTGGAAACGTAATCCGTAGAGTTGCTTATGTTTTTTTTAAACTCATTGCTCCTGTTAAAGTGTTAACAATGACTTTAACATGGGGGCATACACTCTACTCACTTTTTGCACACACGCACATTCAAAATAGTTTTCAAAGATTCAAAACTTTTCCCTTTATGGATTAAAAGAAACTAATCCTTAAAGCATGGTCACATTTTTATCTTTTTTTAGGATCTCTTGATCCCTCCAGTTTAAAATTTACACTGATCTCTTGATCTCGCTAGTTTTCAATTTACAATAATTTGATCCCTTTAAGAATGGATCTCCCTGATGGGTTGACTAGTGAGTAGCCACATTCACTAGGAAGTTTAATTCCATCTTTCTAGTTACACTTTTTTTTGTGGTTCACAATAAGACATAAGTTCTCATTGGGCGAGATAATCACACCCTTTTCTCTCTCTACTTAACTAAGTGATGTCTCTCTTATCAGGATCTTAGGGTTGATAAAGACTTAATTCATTTGGGGGCTTGAGGGTTTCTTCATCCCTTTTGGATTCAATAAGATTGTCTTTTCTGTATATTCTCCTTTACCAAGAGTTTGTGTTGAGTCCATACTCTTGCTAAAGTGGGAGCTAAATGTATAGTCAGAAAATGGAAGCACTTCCATTGTAGATGTGTTTATCCTTCTAAGTAAGTGGTTTGGGGTCATGAAAAGTGCCTTGAATGGGTTCCTAATCTTGACATGGCTTCCTCCCTGTTCTGTCCCTCTTTCCACTCCTGTTTAGCCTGATTTCTGCATTCTAGATTGCAGACTTGTGATTCTGGGCTTCTAGGTCAGGGTCAACCTTTTAGGTTTATGTCAACCTTGACCCTGACCTAGGTCAGGGTTGACCTCGACCTTGACTCAGGGTTCAGATCCTGGGGTCTCACAGATTTTGGAGGTCGGCCTTTGCAAAAAGTATTTCCCGCTTTCGAGTTGGCTGTTTTGGGTTTCGAAGCGTTGATTCCTAAATTATATTTAATATAGGTCCTGTCCTAGGGGTAAAGGCTTTAATGGAAATTTAATTCTCCTATGTAGGCCTCCTTGGAATATTGTGCCCTAATTTCATATAAAAGGGAAGCTTTCTCCCTCATTTTCTCTAAGTCATCTAACCATCAAGGAAGCAAGATTGAGAATTATCATCAAGCATTCCTAATTAAGATCAAGCATTATCAAGTGAAGTTCAAAAAATCAAGCACGAAAGATTTCAAGAAAGCATCCATTCATTCAAGAATCCATTTTCATGAAGGAGATCCATTAGAGGCCATTGAAGGATTGAAGCTACATGGTGCCCTTTTGGTGATCTCTCCATCCATCTTCTTCCAAGCCTCTTCTAAACTCAAGAACCCATTCAAGACTTGGTGTTGGAGATCTATAAGAAAGAGATTGAAGACATCCTATCTTCTTACATTCCACATTTTGAAGTGTACTTGTGGATTCAAGGATTCGAATCCTCCACAAGGACTGTTACAAGCAAAGTGAATTTATGCATTTACTTTGTCCATTTCTGCAATTTCAATTACATATATTTGAGGTTAATTCCAAAATTGGGGTTTGAACAAGGCAAACACCTTCCCCCCCAACAAAGAATCTCCTTTTTCTTGTAGGTACAGGTATAGCATAGTTGATTTGAGACCCGTTCTGGATACCCTTTTTGGCAAACTTCTGAGATCCACGAACAGAATCACTTTTGGATCTGTGCAGGTCAGGGGCGACATTATTGGGTTAGGATTGACATTTGTGGGTCAAGGTTGACCTTTTTCATATGACAACATCGAAACAGAAAAATATTTCTGGGTTTTGTTTGTCTCTGCGTTCCGGTTTGGGATCAATTGTCATTTTTTCTAGAAACTCAATACAAACCTCAGAAAATAGAATTCTTTGATCTGCAATATTTCAAGGTTAGTGCATTTCTCCTACTTCTTCAATTACTGTTATACATCATTTTTATGCATATAATTAAGAGAATTTAAGGTATCTCCTTTGTTATTCTCCCTTCCAAATAGTTGATTCATTTGTGCATTAACCCTTCTTTGGGGTTGATCAATTTGGATTTCCCATTTGTGCATTTTAGGACCAAAAAAAGGAACATCTTATCTTCTCCTTAATCATAATTTAAATACTTAATCAATACAATTCAATTAAGGTTAAAATAATTCAATACAATTCTAGGCAATTTAAAGGACAATTTACACATCAACACTTTACATTTCAAGATAATCAATTCACAATCAATCTATAAATCAAATCAATCATTTTATACCTTATCATAATAATATTTTACATTTTAGTAACATAATCAATTCAACCCCTATTTCATATGTTACAGTGATTTTGAGCCTAAATCTGTTAATACTGAACTTGATAATCAGGAGTGATTCAGTGCAATTAATGAAGAGATAGAACAGATAGAGAAGAACAAAACATGGACACTAGTACCTAGACCAGATGACAAGAATGTCATTGGTACCAAATGGATATTTAGAAACAAATTGAATGAGAATGGAGAATTCACAATGAACAATGAAAGATTAGTATGCAAAGGGTATGCAGAAGAAGAAGGTATTGACTATGGAGAAACCTTTGCACCCATTGCTAGACTAGAAGGAGTGATAATTCTACTTTCTTATGCTGCCTACAAAGGATTCAAGGTATACCAAATGGATGTCAAATCTGTGTTCCTAAATGGAATATTAATAGAAGAGGTATGCATTGAACAACTTGAAGGGTTTGTTGATACTAACAAGAGGAACATGGTATGTAAACTACACAAAGCCTTGTATGGATTGAAACAAGCACCGAGAGCATGGTATGAAAGACTTCACTCTTATCTCATAAGTATTGGATTTGTAAGAACAAGTGAAAATAGTAATCTATATTTAAAAGAAGAAATTTATAATAATATTCTAATTGTTGAAATATTTGTTAATGATATCATATTTGGAGATAATTATATGTAAAGCAAATCATTTGCTGATGAAATGAGCAAAGAGTTTGAGATGTCAATGTTTGGGGAGATCAAATTCTTTCTTGGTCTACAGATTCTTCAACAAGATGTAGGCATCTACATCACTCAATCCAAATACATCAAAGAAGTGTTGATGATATTCAAGATGGAAGATTCCAAACCAGTTGGAAAACCTATGGCAATCGGATGCAAGCTGACAAAAGAAGATAATTCAACCAAGGTAAATCAGACCTTATATAGATCAATGATTGGAAAACTAATGTATGTTGTACATACTAGACCAGATATAGCACATGCAGTTGGAATATTTGCAAGATTCTTTGCTAATACTAAGGAATCACACATGACTGTTGTCAAAAGAATTATGAGATATCTAAAGAATACCGAGGACTATGGTCTCTGGTATAATAAAGAAGGAAAATTTGAGCTTCAAGTCTATATAGATGTTGATTGGGCTAGAAACTTAGATGATAGAAAGAGCACAACAAGAGGATCATTCTTTATGGGTGACAGACTTGTCACATGGATAAGTAAGAAGTAATGATGCATCTCACAATCTACTGTAGAAGCAGAATGTGTGGTTGTTGATGCAAATTTCTCTAACATTGCATGGATCAAGAAATTACTGGAAGGTATAAATATGAAAATTATTGAACTAGTGATTATATATTGTGATAATGCAAGTGCAATAAATATCTAAAATAACCCTATCATGCATGCTAAGACTAAGCATATTTCTCTCAAGTATCATTACTTAAGAGAACAAGTGCAAGAGAAAGAGGTGATACTAGAATATGTTCAATCCAAAGAACAATTAGAAGACATATTCACAAAGCCATTGCCTAAAGATACATTTGAGTACCTGAGGAAGAGACTAGGGGTCAAACCCTTGTCTATTGGTCTCTAAGCTGACTAGGAGGTTGCATCAGCCTACACACAATCAGAAGATCATTCATGTTGATGCAAGCAAAGAGATGGACTGCAAATATTTATCAGTACATAGAAAGGCACTTATCTGCACCAAACACCAGAGATATTATTGGCTAATAAAGAGCTATATTGTTGATGGAAAGGAAATTCAAGGAATATATAAAAAAAGAAGAGAGAAAAGACTAGCATTGTTGTCAAAGGGAGAGAGATATTCAATTATGTATAATGTTGTCAAAGAGAAAATACCTATCCATCAAAGAGAGGAACAGTCAAAGGGAGAGAAAACATTAGAAAAATATTGAAAGAAACATCTATCTAAGGGAGAGAATTGTAAAAGTTAACACTGCATATCTATCCAGAAAAGGGAGAAGAGATTCTACAACAAAGGCAAAGATAGAATCAAAAGTTTCTACATCTATCCAGTGAGGGGAATGAAGAATGAAGAAAGTACTCTGCAAGAATCAAATCCAAGCTAGAAGAGCTTACCGAGAGTCATACACTTGTATTGGTTATAGAAAAATAAGTTTGGTAGAAACTAATGAACTACAACTGATATTTTTCATATTGTATTATTAGTATGTAGTATGTTCCCATCAATGCCAAAGGGAGAGATTGATGAACTATAACTGATTGAATGTTTGAAGATGACAAAGTTGATAATCACCGAGATGTAGGAAGTAAATGCAAGACATTAAATCAGTTAATGTATTGTATTGTCATTGATGTCAACTTAATATGATATGATTTCTCATACTCATATTGTCACAACAATTAAATATATGAAGAGACAAAGTTTTTGTCATCAGTAATCATGTACACTGAGTGATAGTAAACCCCGAGGGACAGTGAACCCCGATCACTAAAGTTCACAGTGTTACCTAACGGTGTTACCCGAGACAATGTTACCCGATCAAGCATTACCGAGCTAACTATAGTTGTCACCCAATAGAACTGAACTCAATGCCCGAGCTATCTATAGTAGTCACCAAGCACAACTGAAATATTGACCGAAAAGAACTGAAGTTAGGAAAATGACAAAACAACTTAGGTGGTAGGAGCTAAAGATAGAGTTAACTATTTGATTACTTTTTTTTCATCGATCAAATAAAAGATAAAGATAAGAAGGAGATTTAAAGCATGTTGTATTCCAGAAAACAAGGAGATATTTGCAGATTAAAACTAAAGCAAGCATGGCAAGCTTTACAGATCAAGAAGTGATCAATGAAGAAAACAAGAAGGACAAGAAATGGTGAAATCATGTCTATATAAAGAGACAAGTAATTCATAACAAATGGGGGAAGAAATAAAGAGGATGCTAAAGAGAATTAAAGATAGAAGTCTTCATACAGACCTGATCATACAAGCTAAAGAACATGTTGGAAATATATTGAGGCTAGGTGTTTGAGAGGGGGGGTGAATCAAGAACCAACAAAACTTATTCTCTTTTATCCTTTATTAGATTGTCTAATCTAATTGCATGCATAGAACATAAAATTAATAAACATCCACAACACTTCACACAATATGTGGTTACCCAGAAACCTTCCAAATAGAAATTAAAACTAGGGTGGGGATGGTACCCACAAGATTTAGTATTGTAGTATAAATTTATCTTGTTAAAGCTTACAATTGACCACTTCTGATGGCATTCTTTGTTAGGAGAAATAAGGACTATTAGGTCCACCTTGTGAAAGGATTTGTACAATATAATTAAGTATGAAACTATGTAAGGAGATTTAAAAAGGATTGTTAAGTCCACCCGGTTAAAGGATTTTGCTGATACATATGTTAAGATGAACCAGTGAATGATCTTCTATGCAACTCTAGTTTTCTGAATGAAATCCTTTGAGATAATACTAATCACTTGAATGTGATAGATGAGTTTATGTTTTTCCTTTATACTTTTGTAGCCTTAATCAATCTGCCACTTCATATTGACATATATACTTACTTCTCTACTTCTACATTTGGATAAATGAAGTATCTTACATATATACCTTATCCAAATCAATTACCTTCATAAGTCGGCTTCCATGATATAAATTAATATTCAAAAATAAGAAATAATTTGGCCCAATAGTAATACTCAGGTCTAGTACTCCACTCGGGTGATATACTGACTCTCGGGCAATATGTTGACACTCAAGTGACATAGTGAACTGGCAATCTTTGGCACTCAGGTGACACTAAGTGCTTGGGTCACATTGATCACTCAGAGCTGGTATGCAACTTGGGTAACACTGGTGACTCGGGTGATATTTTTTTCCACTATCTGCTTGGTCGACACTGTAATTGCTTAGGTTGCACTCCAAGCTGCTAGATTGATCAACACTGAAACCATATAAGTGACTAAGTGTTTTGGCACTAATTGAAAACATGTCTTGTCATAAGGTCAATAATCTCCCCCTTTGGAATTAGTGAAAAAAATACTTATCATATCCAAAGCAAATTCTGATCAAACTATTGTGTCAAAACTCCCCCTTACCATGTACTTGGTTATTTTCTTGGTTTTGACTGCTACTATGCAACTCGGTTACAACTGACTCTATTTTTTTTTTGTAACTCTTCTATATATATATCTCCTCTTTACATATATATACATTCTATCTTTCCCCCTTGTTTTTGACACAAATGCCAAAAATATATCTACAAGGTAATACCAAATAGGAAAGGAAATCACTATGTACCTTCAAAGTTTGAGACAAAGTATTGTCCCAATTATCTTGCATCACCTTCAAGATGTGCAACTCAATCTGAATGTCTGTTGACAAATCCATCATAAGCTCTACAACTAAAATTTTTTTATCATGGATGAGTTTCTTTGCTTGAGAAATATGTTTTTGCATGACATCCATGTGTGGAAGGAGTTGGCTTTGTATAGTTGTAAGGGATTCCCTTGTTCTACTTTCTTCCCTTATTAACTTTGCCTGTAGATCAATTAGATACTTGATCTTGACAAAATGTTCTAAGTTTGAACTTGGATCAAGTGCCAACTAGTTTTCACTTTCCTTCAAATCAGTGTCTATCTTTGTCATCTTGTTCTTGATTTCCATGGTAAAGTTGGAAGTATCACTCAAATTTACAAATAATGATACAACATTGTTCACAGTTCTTTCTAGAGAGATAATGAGAGTGTTTAGCTTCACTTGATCTATTTTGATTTTACCTGCAACATTTTCTAGAACCTTATTCTCAAATTTCCTTTCTGCCTTCTGCAGTAATTTCTCCTGAACATTAAGATCTATGTTGAACTTGTGAACTATGTCAACAAGTTGGTCCATAATAGAGTCATTCTCATTGACTTCAATTTCTAGAGAATCAAGGAATATTCCTTTGATATCTTCCATTACTCTATTCCTTTTCTTCTTATCTTGCAGCTTCTATTGTCTTTCTCTTTTCTTCCATAGCTCCCCTAGGATATCCATATGCTCGGTTGTCAGGTTAGAAAGATCCCAATTAGGAATCCCAATATCTTCCTCAAGATCAATTTCATCAGTGATTGTTCCTTTACCCTTGACCTTGGGATGAGGTGAAGGAATGATTTCTTTGCCTTTCCCATCATCATCCTTATCCTTTCCATCTTCAGTGTTCTCCTCAGTATTCAATTGGAATAGGTCATTGAAATTCTTTGCTCCAACTGTAGAATCTGTATCAACTATAGAGTCATTCAAAGTGACCTTATGTGACTCGGTTTGGCTTGGCCCAGTAGTAGTTGAAGCTTGATTCTCGGTTCCTACTTGACTTGATGTAGATTCTATAGTCTTTTCCTTACTCAGAGATAACACACTCTGAATAGGTGATTGGGGCAGGGATGCCATCACATGTACTGTTATCTATTCAGCATTAGATTCCTCAATTGTCTAAACCTCAGGTAACTCTTCATCATTATCCTATATAGGAGGGTCTATACTTAGTTTCTCTACCTTACCTTCTTCCTTGATTTCAAAAAAAATTCTTCCATATCTTTGTTGCGGCCTGCACAACATCCTCTATTTTCTTGCTTAAGATCTAAAAAGTTCTAACCTTGGACTATGATTACTCTCATACTTGGTCATAGCATCATTTGCCTCTTTACTAGTCATAGTAGGCATGAATTGCTTCAAGGTTTGAATTCTAATGTCCTTTTCAATCTAAACTGCATTGTGCCTATGAATTTTGATTTCCTTGAGAATGTCTTCAGTCATATGGCTTCTCAATTCAGATGGATCATACTTCCATCTTTCCATTTTCTCTACTAATGCATTCTCAATCATCTTCTGCTCATCTTTGGTTCTAGAAGCATACTTCAATGATTTGAGAGATCCCATACCACTACCTCCTTTCAATTCTTCAATTTTCTTCTCAAAGTTAGGTGGGGGCTTCTTGAATATGACTGTATATTCATCTTCATCTTCCTTAGGCAATACTAGTTTCCTTCTAGATCTTCTTGTAGTGATGACAGGGGTAGAGATCTTTGGTGCTTTCTTGGGGGCTAGCCTCTTCTTCTTGGGAGTATCTCCCTTCTACCTCTTCCTCTTCCTTCTTAGGTTCATTTTATTCTATCTTTATGTCACCTCCTTTGCTTTCAGTGATAGAAGGAGGTGAGTCTGAATACTTTCCATACTTCTTTCCAATATTCTCAATTTTCTTCCTTCCTCTCTTCAAAATTTTAGGAATCTCTATTTCCAAAGATATTCTGCCCTTTGCTTCTTCATAAGTACCAAAATATGGTGCTTTGGGATCAAAAGGCTCATTCACAAGATCCTTCATGATGTCTCTTGTCTCATTAATGTTAACCTCATATGCAAGAGGTTTCACCCATGCAACCCTAGGTTTGACTGCTTGAATGTATACTTTGTCACAGCCAACTAGGAAGCAAATATCATCTTTATAGTCTTCTAACAATTGTTTAGGGATTTTGTATCTATTTTTCATCTTCTCTCTAAAACTCTCAAAGTAAGCATTCATGATGCTTTCAAAGTTATCTCCTACTTCTACTATGAATTCATTTATCTGATAGACTATAGGTCTGTCCTTTTTCCAAATAATTGTGCCTTTTGAAGGGAAAAAATTCTGAACATAAAAGAATATGCATACCAAGAGTGAAAAAAACTTACTTGGATTCATCTTGGATTCTTATATTCTCTCCATGTTTTTTCTCAGTTGGATGAGCTGCAACTCAGCAAGGTTGAATGACAAATTTTTCTTCATCACTTTGTATGTCAACTCCACAACCTCACATGGTACACTATTTGGTTGGCTAGAACTGTATATCTTGTGTGCAATCGCATGAATACCAAACTTCAATTCCATGTCTATGACTCCATTCAACCTCATGCATCTTCCATCCCACTCGACAAGAGTCTTCTAGGCTAGGTCATCCCAGGGTAGGGTTTTGGTAGCTTTTGGTTTTTCAAACATTGGGTACCCTGTCACATGGTGTACCATTATCTTAGTGATCTTCACTAGTTTCTCCAACTAGAGATGCATGTCATGAACATGACTGAGAACAAACATAATCAACTTTATCTGAAATTTATGTGGCATATGAAAAATGTGGGTTAAACCCTTAACTTCAAGGTGCTTATGTTCTGGCTTCAGATTCCCACCCACACAAAATTTCTTATATGCTTGATTCATTTCTAATGTGCCTAGATGTTGAATGGTGCAATGATATAAATCTCATATGTCATCAATCAACAGTACCTTTGGAGGAATTTTGGGAATGGGCTCCCATCAGATTTTTCTTGTCTGCAATCATTGGATGAAGCTTAAACTTTGGTGGTTTGCAGACAGCATTCCTTACCGACATCTCAGATCCCTTCTTAACCTTGCTACTAGATGAAGATGCCATAACACTCAGATGATTGATGAAAATTCATTGTTACTAAAGCTTTCAAACACATATTCACTCTGAAATCTCTCTAAGCTCTTAATCACTATGTAAACTATAAACAATAACCCTTTGATTTCACCATTTATGAGAAATTTCATCATATATTTTCATTAAATTCTCCATACATGGTAATTGTGATAGCTTGGGTAGTTCTCCCATCCTTGCTCAGAAGCTCAAAAAAAACTAATTTTGCATCTTTGAAAACCATACAGCCCGACTTAACTCGGTTAAGCTAGAGTTGCTCAGTTGTAATTGAGATCCTGACTCGGTTAGAACTATGATGTGTCCTAGTGCATCAATATGCTGATTTGGACTTTCTAGCATATCTAGAACTGATGTATGATGGCTTGTATGCATAATTCCAATTATCTCCTTGCATATTTATTCAGAGTTGGTGGATCCACCCAACTCAATGTTTTGGGGTCCATTTGATCCTTCATTGTTTTGGTCTGAATTCTCATAAGACTTCCTTACCCACTGCTGACTCATCTGAGTTCTGATTTCAAAAACTTTTTCTTTTCCTTTCTCAAAAATGGTATCCACTTTTTCTCTGTTCATGCAATTCTTTCTTAGATGATCAAGTTGTTTACACACATAACATCTCTTAGTAGGATTCCTTTTTCTGAGGTGAGTCTTTGCACAATTTGCACCAATGTGCCCATATTCACCACAATGACAACATCTGCTCCAAGTGTTGTAATCACAACCAAAAATTTCTTTAGCTAGTTGTTCAACAGGGTTCCATTTCTTAGTTCTGCACTCGGAAGACTTGTGACCTTGTTTGTTACAATTGAAACATTTTCCTTCAAACTTAGGTTTCTTAGTGCATTCACTTTCCCTATGTCCATGTTTGTTGCATCTGTATCATTTACCATTAAACTTTGACTTTCCATTGCTCCAACACTTGTTTGATATATGCCCTAACTTACCATAATGATTACAAGTAGGTTTCATATTCTTTTGAGCTCCTTGTTGTGAGGGTTCACCATGTTTATTATAACCTAAACCAATCTATCCATGATGTATGAAATGAGTTTTCTCTATCAACTGATCCATGCTTTCCTGTGAATTCATCATACTCTCATTGGTTTTCTTTTTAGTATTGAGATCATTCTACAGTCTTTCATTTTCTACCCTCAGATTGATAACTTCTTGATTTGAATTATTGAGTTGATCTATCATATCTTCTTGCTGAAGTGACAAATGATGGATTTCTTTTTCCTCTAATCTTGTACTTAGCAATATTTTATAATCTTGTGCCATGTCTCTGTCATTTTCTTCTTGGCTCTTTTTTTCCATGACTTCACATATTATGACTGAATGAATTTATTATTCTCTCTTTATCTTTCTAACTTCTTCATGTAAATTGAGATTCTTTGCAAGTAGGTCTTAAATGGTTGCATTGGCTTCTTCAGAACTTCTTTCTTTGCATAAATCTTCAATTCAATATTCTATGTAACTTTTATCATTCATTTTCACTACTAAATCTTTTCTTCTTTTCAGGGAATGAGAGAAATGTTCCTTATTTTTTTGATTTGAGCCATGGTCACTTGTAGATCTTTCTTTTCATTTTCAATGGCTTTCTCTAGTTTGTATATTTCCATTGCCTCTGATCTTTTCTCAAGCTATTAAACATCTAATAAGAGAACCTTCAGCTCTGATACCAATTGCTGGAAATATATTGAGGCTAGGTGACAGAGAGGGGGGGTGAATCAGGAACCAATAAAAATTATTCTCTTTTATCCTTTATTAGATTGTCTAATATGATTGCATACATAGAACAGAAAAGTAATAAACATCCACAACACTTGACACAATATTTGGTTGCCCAGAAACCTTCCAAATAGAAATTTAAAATGGGGTGGGGATGGTACCCACAAGATTTAGTACTGCAGTATAAATTTATCCTATTAAAGCTTACAATTGACCACTTCTGATGGATTTCCCTATTAGGATCAATAAGGATTGTTAGGTCCACATTGCGAAAGGATTTGTACAATACAATTAAGTATGCAACTCTATAAGGATACTTAAAAAGGACTGTTAAGTCCACCCGGTTAAAGGATTTTGTTAGTACACCTATTAGGATGAACTAGTAAATGATCTTCTATATAACTCTGATTTGCTGAATGAGATCCTTTGAGATAATTCTAATCACCTAAATGTGATAGATGAGTCTCTATTGTTCCTTTATACTTATGTATCCTTAATCAATATGTCACTTCATATTCGCATATATACTTCTCTACTTCTAAATTTGGATAAATGAAGTATCTTACATATATATCTTATCCAAATCAATTACCTCCATAAGTCAGCTTCCATGATATAAATTAATATCCAAAAATAAGAACTAAGTCGGCCCAATACTGATACTCGGGTCCAATACTCCACTCGGGTGATATACTGACACTTGGGAAATATGATGACACTCGGGCGACATAGTGAACTAGAAATATTTTGCACTCAATTGAAACTGAGTGCTTGGGTCACATTGATCACTTGGAGCAGGTATGAAACTCGGGTAACATTGGTGACTCGGGTGATATTATTTTCCACTATCTGCTCGGTCGACATTGCAACTTCTCGGGTTGCACTTCAAGATGTTGTCTCAATCAATACTAAAACCATATAAGTGACTAAGTGTTTTTGCACTAATTGAAAACATGTCTTACCATAAGGTAAACATAACAGAGCTAAATTTTTTTTTAGACACCAAGAAACAGAGAAGAAAAAACATTCACTGAGCAGAAAGAAGTGGAGCAAAGGAATAGAAGAGAAACATTGATCACAAAGGCATTATGAGCTTACAATAGATCTGAACATCTACAAGATTAATTTTTATTTATGAACAGATCATATACTGATTTAGATTAACCATTAATTCAGAAAATCTCTTAATATAGTAGGATATAACCATCCTTTATATCTTGAGATACATCACAAGGAGTATCAAAAGGTTTTCATATTGACAGCGTAGTCAATGCGAAGTCAAGTGATAAACTGTTAGTGATAAATCCTCTTACAAGGTTGCACTAAATAGTGTGTTTGTAACCTTTAATAGGGTTGGCTCTTCACTGAGCTCACTTTAGAAGAGTGAAAATTTTGGGTTACTAGTCCCAAGTGGTTTTTCCTTTAACAGGATTTCCATGTTAAAAATCCATGTGTCAAATGTGTATATGGTTCATTGCTTTAATGTTTTTATTTACACATTACTAAAACAAGATTGATCAGTAAACACTAATTTATTTACTATATTTTGGTAAAGGCTAAGACTGTTATTCGGTAAAGCTTAAGAATAAGGATAAATAGTGAACTCCGAGCAGTAGTTATTTGATAAGATTGTTTAAAGGCATACATCTTGTAGGACTGAATATAAATAGAGATTTATATTTAAGATATAAAGTTTGGGTTGGAATTATTTGATTAATTTTTGAGGCCACTGATTCAACCCCCCCCCCCCCCCCCCCCCCCCCCCCACCCCTCTCAGTTATTCTAACAGTATTTAGTCATAGATTTTGTCACAAATTTAGTCACAGATTTAGTCACAGATTTATTCATTGATTTAGTCATTGAGCTAGTAGTATTAAATATAGCCATGTAATGAATAATTTATTGAATGACATAAACTATATAATGAAAATAACATAATATTAAACTTGAACTAAAATATAAAGCAAATAAAAATATTACATATATGAACAAGCTACAACATGCTATAATTAAAATATTGATGCAACATTGTGATAAATAAACGTAATGATACCGAGAAAAAAAAATAAACGTAATGATCTGTAATTAAAAAACTTAATGCAAATATATATGTAGATGTAAAAGATTAGAGTATATATCTAACTTTAAAAAAATGTAAAAGTTGTCTTAAGAGTTTCTAACTCTTTCAAATACACCATGATAACTAAAATCCTTAAACAACACATTCAAAATATTGCATAAAGCTGCAATGAGTCAAGATGTCTAACAACATCTAGTACATGATAAACATGTTTAATTATTCCATTTTTTGCAAATACTCTAGTGGTCACCATGCGAAGGTTCCCTCTTTCTCTTTTAGGTGAATGGCTCCATCTATTTTGTCTTCATAAACAAGAGGAACATTACTTGTGACCTTTAAAATGTTTACGTATGCATCTCTTGTTCCTTTCAAAATGACTACATAAGCAATATATAGGGAATGAATCCTCCCAATTCCCACAACATCACCATCATATAGATCAAACACCCTAACTTTATCCCCTTCTTTGAGCTTATTATCAATACATTTCTACAAGAAGGAAAAAGAAACATATTATAATACATAGTTAATTATGAAATCCATAAATACAAGTTTGTACGTTACCATGCATGCATACTAGACACATAAGGTTATGAAAACATTATTACACATTTGATTAGTAAAATAAGGATGATTTCCCTTAACCAATACATATAACAAACAGCACCAGAGATACATATAAGAATAACAACAATACATATATAATAGCAACAACAATACACGTTTCAAGTAGTTTGTCAATCTGCATTTTAGCATAAGTGTAAAACAAGTTGAACACGCCTACTTTTTTGAATAGATCACCTTCATGGTAATCAAGGTAAAAGAGAAAAGTTCTTAAAGGAATAAAGGTAAGCTTTCTACAAAGGCTATTAAATCTAGAATGAAACATATTAATACATATTTAATTTTCAATAATCAATGATATATAAGTTCAATAACCTTGCACCAGGTGGAATAGTTTTGTTCTACAAACATTGATATCCATGGTAAAACACATGCACTCGTATATATATATGAAGGAAAGATATCATAGTGTGGGGCTATAAATTAAAACTCGATACAAAGACACTGACACTAAAAGGATTTTGACCATGAAATAACATTAAGGCTAGTGAAAGGACACAAATCAACTAGTGCAATCATTGAATATAACTCACCTCAAGTTGATAAGAATAGCTACTATCATGCACATACTCTTCATATTCATCAGTATGAATATAATCACTATCTGCAACAACGTCAACTAGTTCTCCTTTTTCATTTTGCTTTCATATGATTTCTCTGCATGTGGTTGAAACATCATGTAAAGTTAATATAAGTTAAATAAAAAATGAAAAAGACATTAAAAAAATCCATAACAATTATTATATTATGTGAACTTCAACAAACTATAATTATTGGGACGTTGCACATTCTTGTCCACTAGTTTATCATGATCAACATGAATATAAATAACTTTGTTGGCATCAAGATGTTTTTTATTTTGTTTTTCTTTCATAAAATTGTTTTGCATGTAGTTGAAACATAATCAAGAAGAAAAAAAATAGTCAAATTGGAGCTATTATAATTGGAGTTCTTTTGTTGTCATGAAGTTTGATTGTTGATATATAGAGGAATTAAACAAACCATCATGATCATGGAAATAGTTTCCTAAGTCGGTTAAAATCATTGAGAAGAAGGAGATTATCAAATAGTCCTATTCTTTAGACACTTAACTACCTACAACTAAGGTTTGAAGGTGTGACTCATCATGGAACTCTTTAAAATATATAGCATGCCTAGTGAAACTCATCCAAGAAATAATTTTTCAAAGATTCAACCGAAACTTAATCTAAAAATCCCTAGTATGTGGATTTAAAAATATCATTTGTTATTAGTATAATATTGTATTTCTATATAAAATATAACATATGTGCAACTTAAATAGACTAAGTACCTATTAGTAATCATAAATTAATTGTTGTTATAAAAATAACACATTATTATATTAAATACAACTTATATTCAACACAAAGGGACCAATAATCGAACACTAAAACTTTTTTATAATCTCACACATTTCATGGGAAAATACAAGAATTTATTGTGTTCACCTTTTATATTTGTGATAAGACAAATTTTTAATATGAAATATTTTAAATTAACTATTGGCCCCTCTCCCCTAGTCTATTTATTTTTCTTTGTTACCTTTTGTGACCTATGTCATGGGTCATCTAATTGTAAAGAGGGGTTTTTATTTGAAATCCTAGTGGTTTATCACTTTAAGTTGGGGCCCTTTTTATTTTCTAATCATGTAACTCGCCTTTCCTAAGTTGGTTGATTCATTCTATGACTTAAGCAGGATCATTTTACCTTTTCAAGTCAGGAACTACGTGTCAAGTTCTTGTGATCTCGTGATGATGTCACCTTAAGTCTTAGTTTGATTACGGGATGGAGACATCCCTCCATTTTTCCTTTTCATGTTGGTCTACATCATTGTTTAAAACCTTGTATTATAATCTTGTGTCCAACTTGGTTAATGTTTGAATTATTATAGCCCTAATCTTTTTGCACATGGTGAAAATGAATGGAGATTTTTTAATATGTTAGGAAATTTGATCGATGATTACTTAATCATAATGATACCCTGTGATTAAATATTTGAAGAAATTGATGTCTCTCATGATCCCATGGTCCAATATGCTCGATCTTTATTCTTCATGGGACTACAAGATTTTGTCATGCATCCTGGGAAACAAATAATTGTGAAGTGGGACCGAGGAGGTTTACAGGTGGTGAATGATGATTGGTTGTGTGTTATTTATTGTGTTGTTGTTAATTTATATTAATGATAAAAGTCATGCAACTAAAGTGTTGATATTTTAGCACATGCTCATAATCAATGATGATGTTTTAACTAAGAAATAAAGATGATCAAAGTTTAATTGGCCTTTGTTTTTTAGTGGCGATTAACTTCCTATGATGATTATCAACTCTCATGATCCCGCCATCCAATATGTTTGATTTTTATACTTCATGGGATTATGAGATGTTTCCACGTGTCCTGGCCAATGGAAAATTGTAAAGTGGGACCGAGGAGGTTTACATGTAGTGAATGATGATCGGTTGTGTGTTCTTTACTTTTTTGTTGTTAATTTGTATAAAGGATAAAAGTCATGTAACTAAAGCATTGGTCTTTAAACACATGCTCATAATCAATGGTGATGTTTTAACTGAGAAATAAAGATGATCGAAGTTTAATTGGCCTTTTTTAAGTGGCGATTAACTTCCTATGAGGATAAATGACTCACGTGATCCTGCCATCCAATATGCTTGATCTTTATTCTTCATAGGATTACTAGATGTTGCCACGCATATTGGCCAATGGGCAATTGTGAAGTGGGACTGAGGAATTTTACAGGTGACAAATGATGATGTTGGAAATATATTACAAGCTAGGTGACTAAGAGGGGGGGTGAATCAGGAACCAAGAAAAATTATTCTCTTTTATCCTTTATTACATTGACTAATCTAATTGCATGCATGGAACAGAAAATTAATAACCATTCATAACACTTGACACAATATTTGGTTACCTGAAAACCTTCCAAATAGAAAGTAAAACTGGGGTGGGGATGGTACCCACAAGATTTAGTATTGTAGTAATAAATGTGGCTTGTTAAGGCTCAAAATTGACCACTTCTGATGGTCTTCCCTGTTAGGAGAAATAAGGACTATTAGGTCCACCTTGAGAAAGGATTTATACAATACAATTAAGTATGCAGTCTGTTAGGAGATTTGATAAGGACTGTTAGGTCCACCCGGTTAAAGGATTTGACTGATACACCTGTTAGGATGAACCAGTGAATGATCTACTATGCAACTCTAATTTGTTGAATAAGATTCTTTGAAGTAATACTGATCACCTGAATGTGATAGATGAGTCTCTATTGTTCCTTTATACTGTTGTAGCCTTCTAATCAATCCACCTCTTCATATTCGTATTCATATATCCATTCTTTTTTTACTACTTTTACATTATTTGGATGAACAAAGTATCTTACATATATATATCTCATCCAAATCAATTACCTCCACAATTCAGCTACACTCATATTAAATAGTATCAAACAATATGTACTAAGTTAGTCCAATGATGATACTCAGATCCAATAATCCACTCGGGTGATACACTGACACTCGGGCGACACAGTGAACTGGCAAATCTGGCACTTGGTTAACACTGGGTGCTTGGATCATATTGATCACTCAAAGCTGGTATGTAAATTGGATAACACTAGTGACTTGGGTGATACTATTTGGAACTAACTTCTCGATCAACACTACAACTGCTTAGCTTGGTCAACACTTCAAGCTGTTGGCTTGGTCAATACTGTAACCATATAAATGACTAATTTTTTGGCACTAATTGATAACATGTCTTGTCATGAAGTCTACAATTTTCCCCTTCGGAATTAGAGATAAAAACACTTATCATACCAAAAACTTTGATCAAACTGATAAGTCAAAACTACCCCTTACCATGTGCTTGGGTACTTGCTCAGTTTTGACTACTACTCTGCAACTCGGTTACAACTGACTCTATTTTTTTATTTTCCAAAACTTTTTTTGTAACACTGCTATATATACATATACATATATATATATATATACATATACACACACACACACATATATATATGTGTGTGTGTGTATATATATACATATATACATATATATATACATATACATATATATAT
>MU224256.1:2591753-2636358 GCA_018584345.1 Thuja plicata | reverse complement strand
ATGTATATATATATGTATATATATATATATGTATATACATATATATATATATGTGTGTGTGTGTGTATATATATATATACATATACATATATATATGTATATATATATATATGTGTATATATATATATGTATATATATGTATATGTATATATATACATACATATATGTATATATATACATATATATACATATACATATATATATACATATACATATATACATATATGTGTATATATATACATATGTATGTATATATATACATATACATACATATATATATGTATGTATGTATATGTGTATATATATACATATGTGTATATATATATATATACATATATATTTCTCTTCTTTGTGCATGTATTTCCTCATATATACAAATTATATCTTCCCTCTTGTATACAATTCTAACTTTCCCCCTTGTTTTTGACACAAATTCCAAAAAGCATATCTACAAGATAATACCAAAATAGGAAAGGAAAGCACTATGTACCTTCAAAATTTGAGACAAAGTCTTGTCCCAATTCTCTTGTAACACCTTCAGGATGTGCAACTCAATCAGAATTTCTGCAGACAACTCCATCATAAGCTCTGCAACTGCAAAGTTGTTACCATGTATGAGTGTCTTTTCATGAGCAATATGTTTTTGCATGACATCCATATGAGGAAGGAGTTGGCTCTGTATAGCTAATAGGGATTCCCTTGTTCTTGCTTCTTCCCTTAGTAGCTTTTCTTGCAGATCAGACAGATACTTGATCTTAATAAAATGTGTTGAACTTGAACTTGGATCAAGTTTCGACTGGTTTGCACTTGCCTTAAAATTAGTGTCAATATTTGTCAGCTTGTCCTTTATTTCCATGGTAAAGTTGTACATGTCACTCAACTTTACAAATAATGCCACAACATTATTCACACTGGTTTCTAGAGAGCTAATGATATTGGTTAGCTTCACTTGATCTATTGCAATCTTACCTGCAACATTCTCTAGAACCTTATTTTCAAATTTCCTTTTAGCCTTTTGCAGTAATTTCTCTTGTCCACTAAGATCATGATTAAACTTGTGGACTATGTCAACAAGTTGGTCCATTATGGATTCAACCTCATTAACTTCAATCTCTAGTAAATCAAGGAAAATACCTTTGATTTCCTCTAGAACTCTGTTCCTTTTCTTCTCATCTCGGAGCTTCTGTTGTTTTGCTCTTTTCTTCCATAGCTCCCCAAGGATGTCCATCTTCTCAACTATCGGGCTAGAAAGATCCCAATTAGGAATTGCAATGTCTTCCTCAAGGTCAACCTCATCAGTAATTGTTTCCTTTTATTTACCCTTGACCTTGAGATTAGGTGAAGGAATGATTTCCTTACCTTTTCCATCATCATCCTTATCCTCAATGTTCAGTTGAAGTAGGTCATTAACTTTTAATGCACCAACTACAAAATCAATGCTAATTGTAGAAACATTCACAATTTCTTTCTGTGACTTGGTCTGGCTTGGCCTAGTAGTAGGTAGAGCCCGATTCTTGGTTCCTACTAGTCCCGATGTAGACTCTATGATCTTTTCCTTGCTCGGAGATAAGATATCTTGAATAGGTGATTGGGGCAAGGATGTCACCACTTCTACTACTATATGTTCTACATTAGATTCTTCAATGATCTACACCTTATGTAATTATTCATCATTAGCCTGTATATGAGGGTCTATACTTAGTGTCTTTGTCTTATCATCTCCCTTGTAATCAAAAATTGACTTTCATGCTTTTTTTGTTGTCTGCACAACATCCTCTATTTTCTTGCTCAAATTTTGAAAAGTCCTAAACCTTGAAGTGTGATTACTCTCATATTTGATCATAGCATATTTTACCTCTTTGTCATTCATAGTAGGCATGCCTTGCTTCAAGGTTTGTTTTATGATGTCCTTTTCAATCTGAATTGTATTGTGCCAGTGAATGGTGATTGCCTTGAGAAGGTCTTTAGTTATATGGCTTTTCAATTCAGATGGATCATACTTCCATCTTGCCACTTTATCTACTAATGCATCCTCAAACATTTTCTATTCATTCTTGGTTCTGGTAGCATACTTCAGTTATTTGAGACATCCCATACCACTACCTCCTTTCAATTCTTCAACCTTCTACTCAAAGCTACGTGGTGGCTTCTTGAATGTGACTATATCTTCTTCTTCATCTTCTTTAGGCAATACCAATTTTCTTCTAGCTCTTCTGGGTTTGTTTGTAGTCAAGACAAGGGTAGAGACCTTTGGTGTTTTCTTGGGGGCTAGCCTCTTCTTATAAGGAGGATCTTCTTCTACCTCTTCCTCTTCTTTCTCAGGTTCATCTTCTTCTACCTTTATTTCATCTCCTTTTCTTTTAGCGATCGAAGGAGGAGAGTCAGATGGCTTGCCATATTTCTTTTCAAACTTCTCAATTCTCTTCCTTCCTCTCTTAAAGATTTTGGGAATCTCAATTTCCAATGATATTCTACCCTTAGCTTCTTCATAAGTACCAAAATATGGTGCTTTAGGATCAACAGGCTCATTTACAAGAGCTTCAATGATGTCTCTAGTCTCATCTATGTTAACCTCATATACAAGAGGTTTCACCCATGCAACCCTAGGCTTGAGTGCTTGGATGTATACTTTGTCACAATCAACTAGGAAGCATATGTCATCCTTATAGTCTTCTACCAATTATTTGGGAATTCTAAATTTATTCTACATTTTCTCTTTGAAGCTTTCAAAGTAAGCATCCATGATGCTTTCAAAATTATCTCCCAATTCTTCTATAAACTTATTTATCTGATAAACTATAGGCCTATACTTCTTCCATACAACTGTGCCTTTTGAAGGGAAAAAATTCTAAACATAAAAGAATAAATAGACCAAGATTGAACCAAACTTATATGGATTGGTCTTAGATGCCTGGATGCTCTCCATGTTTTTGCTCAGTTGGATGAGCTACAACTTGGCTAGGTCGA
Organism: Thuja plicata; assembly: GCA_018584345.1. Taxonomy (NCBI): domain Eukaryota; kingdom Viridiplantae; phylum Streptophyta; class Pinopsida; order Cupressales; family Cupressaceae; genus Thuja; species Thuja plicata. Next base: position 2,633,391 of record MU224256.1, on the reverse strand, counting down.
ATGATAGATTGTTCTTCACCACTTTGTATGCCAAGTCCACAGCCTCACATGGAACATTGTTTGGTCAACTTGAACTTTATATCTTGTGTGCAATCACATGAATTCCAAACTTTAGCTCCATTTTAGTGACTCCTTCCAACTTCATACCTCTTCCATCCCACTCGGCAAGAGTCTTTTTGGCTAGGTCATCTTGGGGTAGGGTTTTGGTTGCTTTAGGTTTGTCGAGCATTGGGTACCCTGTCACTCGGTGTATCATCAACTTAGTGATCTTCATGGGTTGCTCCAACTAGAGATGCATGTCATGAACATGACTCAGAATAAACCTAATCCACTTTATCTGAAAGTTATTCAACATATGCAATATGTGGGTTAAACCCTTGACTTCAAGGTGTTTGTGTTCCAGTTTCACATTTTTGTCTACATAAAGTTCTTCATATTCTTTTTTCATCTCCAATGTGCCTAACTATTGAATGTTGCAATGATAGAAACTTTGAATGTCATTAATCAACAGTACCTTAGGAGGAATTTGGGAATGGGCTCCCATAGGATCTATCTCCTCTGCAATCATTGGACAAAGTTTGAATTCAGGTGGATCACAGATAGAATTCCTTACTAACATCTCAAATCCCTTCTTGACCTTACTGCTAGATGAAGATTCCATAATGCTTAGAGGATTGATGAAACTTCGCTGCAACTAAAGCTTCTAAACACAAATTTTCTCTGAAATTGCTCTGCAAACTGTGAAACTTGGTAAACAATAACCCTTTGATTTCACCATTTATAAGAATTTTCACCATAAATTTTTCATTAAATGCTCCATACATAGTAGTTGTCATAGCTCGGGTAGTTCTCCAGGCTTACTCGGAAGCTCAGCAAAAACTAATATTTGCATCTTTGAAACCATACAACCTGACTTAACTCAGTTAATCTAAAGTAACTCAGTTGTAACTGAGATCCCGACTCGGTTAGAACCATAATGTGTCCCAGTGCATCAATATGCAGATTTGGACTTGCTAGCATATCTAAAACTGATGTATGAAGGCTTGTATGCATAGTTTTAGTTGTCTCCTTACATCTTTATTCAGAGATGGTAGATCCACCTAATTCACTATTTTGGGCATCATTTGATCCTTCATTGTTTTGGTCTAAATTATCAGGATATTTCCTTACCCACTACTGACTCATCTGAGTTTTGATTTTAGAAACTTTTGCTTTTCCTTTCTCAAAACCTATATCCACTTTTTCTCTATTCATACAATTCTTGCTTAGATGAATGATTTGTTTACACACATAACATCTCTTAGTAGGATTATTTTTTCTGAGATGAGTCTTTGTACAATTTGCACCAATGTGCCCATATTCACCACAATGACAACATTTGCTCCATGTGTTGTAATCCCAACCAAAAATTTCTTTAGCTAACTATTCAGCAGGGTTTCATTCCTTATTTCTGCACTCGGAAGACCTGTGACCTTGTTTGTTACAATTGAAACATTTTCCTTCAAACTTAGGTTTCTTAGTGCATTCACTTGCCCTATGTTCATGTTTTTTTTTTTTTTTTAGAACTTACCATAAAAATTTGACTTCCCATTGCTCCCTAACTTACCACAGTGATTACATGTAGGTTTCTTGTTCTTTTGACCTCCTTGTTGTGAGGATTCACCTTGTTAAGTATAACCTAATTGAGTCTATCCATGATGTCTGAATTGAGTTTTCTCCATCAACTGAAACATTCTTATTTTTGAATTCATCCTACTTTCATTGGTTTTTCTTTTAGTATTGAGATCATTTTGTTGTCTTTCATTTTTAGTCCTTTGATTGATAACTTCTTGATTTACACTATTGAGTTGATTTATCATGTCTTCTTTCTAAAGTGACAAATGATGGATTTCTTTTTCTTTTTCCTCTAATATTTTACTTAGAAATATTTTGTCTTCTTGTGCCATTTTTTTCTTGGTTCTTTTGTTCCATGACTTCACATATTCTGACTAAATGAATTTCTTGTTCTCTCTTCAAATTTCTGACTTCTTTATGTAAATTGAGATTCTTTGCAAATAGGTCTTCAAAGGCTGCATCAGCTTCTTTAGAACTTCCTTGTTTGCATAAATCTTCAATTCTTTCTTCTGTGTAACCTTTGTCATTCATGTGCACTACTAATTCTTTTCTTCTTTTTAGGGAATGAGAGAGTCACTCCTTGAGTTTTCTGATTTGATCCATGGCCACTTGTAGATCTACCTTTTCATTTTTAATGGCTTTCTCTAGTTTGTATATTTCCATTGCCTCTGATATTTTCTCAAGCTATTAGACTTCTGATAAGAGAACCTTTGTTCTGATACAAATTGTTGGAAATATATTATAGGCTAGGTGACTGAGAGGGGGGTGAATCAGGAACCAATAAAACTTATTCTCTTTTATCCTTTATTAGATTGACTAATCTAATTGCATGCATGGAACAGAAAAGTAATAACCATTCATAACACTTGACACAATATTTGGTTACCCAGAAACCTTCCAAATAGAAAGTAAAACTAGGGTGGGGATGATACCTATGAGATTTAGTACTACAATAATAAATTTGGCCAGCTAAGGCTTACAATTGGCCACTTTTGATGGTCTGCCCTGTTAGGAGAAATAAGGACTATTAGGTCCACCTTGTGAAAGGATTTATACAATACAATTAAGTATGCACTTTGTTAGGAGATTTGATAAGGACTATTATGTCCACCTGATTAAAGGATTTGACTAATACACATGTGAGGATGAACCAATGAATGATCTGCTATGCAACTCTAATTTTTTGAATAAGATCCTTTGAAGTAATATTGATCACTTGAATGTGATAGATGAGTCTCTGATGTTCCTTTATACTGTTGTAGCCTTCTAATCAATCTACCTCTTTATATTCACTTTCATATATCCATTCTTTTTTTTACTACTATTACATTATTTGGATGAACAAAGTATCTTACATATATTTCTTATCCAAATCAATTACCTCCACAAGTCGGCTACACTCATATTAAATAGTATCAAATAATATGTACTAAGTTGGCCCAATGCTGATACTTGGGTCCAGTAATCTACTCGGGTGATACACTAACACTCGGGTGACACAGTCAAGTGGCAACTCTGGCACTCGATTAACATTGGGTGCTCAGGTCACATTGATCACTCAAAGATGGTATGCAACTCAGGTAACACTGGTGACTCAGGTGATACTATTTGGAACTAACTACTTAGTTGACACTGCAACTGCTTAGCTCGATCAACACTTCAAGTTGTTGGCTCAGTCAACAATGTAACCATATAAATGACTAAGTGTTTTGGCACTAATTGACAACATGTCTTGCCATAAGGTCTACAGATGATTGGTTGTGTGTTCTTTAATTTTTCATTGCTAATTTATATTGAGGATAAAACCCATGCAACTAAAGCATTAATCTTTTAGCACATGCTCATAATCAACAGTGATGTTTTAACTAAGAAATAAAGATGATCGAAGTTTAATCGGCCTTCATTTTTCAACGGTGATTAACTTCCTATGATGATCGACAACTCTCATTATCCCGCGATCTAAGATTATCGATCTTTATTCTTCAAAAGATCGCAAGAAGTGGACACGTGGTGCTTCCCTCAATTGTTTGATGGTGCTAATTTGATAAGGATCTATGATTGATATTCAAACTATAGAAATTTAATTTTTTTGACTCATTTTCTCGCTCTCGTATAAATTTATATCAGAAAAAATGGCTACAATTGGTAATAAAAGTTGTGAATTAATTGTTTTGTGATTCATTCTGCATTTTCTAAAGTTATCAAAGTGCTTTGAAGCCACTGAGGTGATCGAAGGAAATTTTAGCATGCAAAAGTGAATGCAAAATCAAGCAAAAAAGCCATAAGTGGGGTTTTTTCTCCCATTACTTGTTCTTGTGATCCCTGAATGTTTTCTTTCATGTTTTCTATTGGGGAATTGTGTTCCTATGGTTGAAAAAGTGTTGTAGTAGGGGGAATTCATAAAATTGGGGTAGGGTGTGTTTCTGAATCAAAGTTCTTAGGCCGGGAGCGCTAATTTGTAAAATTTGAATTATTTTTGAAAAGCCCTAGAATTCACCATGCCTCCATCATCGGGACATTTAGGCCAGAGATATTACATGAAGAGGAACCCTTTTGATGATTTTTTGGGTCAGTTGAAGCCCTCGACCAATGATAAGTATGACGGGACAAAATTGAATAAGGGTTGGAAGGTTGATGAGGGATTGTATGATGAATATGGTTCTATTTCAGATGCCCCTATACCAGTCAAGGGTTTAGATTTATTCAGACACTAGTATGGTAGGTAAAATCTTGAAAACCTAGAGTTAAATGCATGGCAATATGACTTGGGGAAATTGGTGGTGTCAAATTTTTTCCTAGATATAGCTTTAATGGTATGCATTATGGATAGATATGATCCGGTCATGAGGGCTGTGAGAGATAACAATGGACTATATTTGTTAAGAATTATTGGAGATGAAATTAAAGAGGTATTTCATACCTATGAGCCTGCAGCTTTCTTAGAGGAGATTGAGCATGAGAATTTTGTAGCAAATATACCAAGACTTGAGAGATGATCAGGGATAGATTATTGCTTGCACATTTGGATAAGGATGGATCAACAAAGTATTATGTTACTAAGGAACCTTTTCTCCTGGAGGCCTTTTCCAAGCATGCAAAGGATACTTATTTTTCTCTATGTCAATTATTGGGTGGAGCACTAGGGTCTGTTATCCCAATTGAATACATGTATATGGTTATTCAAATTCAACACCCTAGCTTCACCACAATGTATGAATTTTTCCCATTTATTGCAGACAAAATTCATGAGGGGCTAGTGGATTTGCAAAAAGGAGGTACCAAGCATTTCTTTTGGTATTCCTTCCTAATTCATATGTTTCTTTCTAAGATTGCAGATTACTTTGCCAAGTTAATACCCTTGGAGAGGAAATTGGATGGTGACCCAATGCCAGTCCAAAATTGGTCTACTATTCTATCAAGGGATTGGGAAGGGTCGAGTTATGTGTTTTTTGACAATAATTTTTCTTCTAGATGCAGGGCCAGGTTAGTGGAAAATCCATAAAGGATTCATGAATAGTTGTTCAATTTTCTAATGTCTAAGGACAAAGTTCCAGAGTTGGGGTTGATCATAATTAGGGAGATGTAATCCCATATAAATTCAGCATTGTGATAAGAGTGTATGTTTATGAGGGGTGTGCTTTTGTTTTTCCTTTCCATGTAACACTAAGATTGGGTTTTCATTGATTTTATTAGGAAAATTGGATGGATATAGGAGGAGTTAACATAAAGGGGAAAAGGTAGTTTTGTCCCTGATTTCGCATTCTTTCATTAGTTTTATGTGTGTAAAGGAGTATGGGTGCATCTCCTTAAAATGTTAAATCCATGTAATATGGGGTGCCTAGGCATAGTGATTTAGAACATTTTAATCATCTTTTCAGAAAAAGAATCAGGGTGAAGGAGATGGCACATGAGTTCAATTATCCATAGGTTTTCATTAGAAATATTTATGATGAGAGGATACATGAAGAAAACAAGAAGTGGCTTGACTTCAAGCAAGAATGTGATGAGATTAATAAGTTGGATCCATCATATAATATATTGTCATCCATGTCCCCTTTCTATGTCAGGATGAATACTATTTTTAATTTCTTTGAAGATGTGTACATTACTCTGAGGCAAAATCATAATAGGTTGAATGAATTTGTTACAACAATCTAAAATCTAGGAAACAAAGAGGGAAAGGGGAGAGCAGGTCAGTGATACTTACTCTGAGGATGAAAAGAGGGGGAGGAAAGGAAAGAAAATTATGATTAGTAGCAAGCCAATTGCACCTCCTCGTAGGCCATTTAAGGGTATAAGTATTTTAGACCCTGAAGATTGAACAAGGAGATATCCCTCTCCACCATCACCTAGGAATCCACCTCTTGCTGGTGAAAGGATGGCAGAAAAGGTTATTGAATTGAAGGTTGGGAAAGGAAAAGAAAAAGGGAAAGGGGATTAATTTGTGATTTTGAGCCTAAATCTGTTAATACTGCACTTGAAAATGAAGAATGGGTAAGTGTTATGAATGAGGAAATAGAATAGATTGAGAAGAACAAAACATGGACACTAGTATCAAGACTAGATGACAAGAATGTTATCGGTACCGAATAGATATTTAGAAACAAGCTGAATGAGAATGGAGAAGTCACTAGAAACAAAGAAAGGTTAGTATGCAAGGGGTATGCACAAGAAATGGGTATTGATTATGGAGAAACCTTTGCACTCATGTCTAGAATAGGAGTTAGAATCTTACTTGCTTATGTTTCATTCAAAGGATTCAAGGTATACCAAATGGATGTCAAATCTTCATTCCTAAATGGAATAATGGAAGAAGAGGTATACATTGAACAACCAGACGAATTTTTTTATCAAGACAAGAGAAACATGGTATGTAGACTACATAAATCCTTGTATGGATTGAAACAAGCACCTAGAGTCTGGTATGAAAGAATTCACTCCTATCTCATTAGCATTGAATTTGTAAGAACAAGTGAAAATAGAAATCTGTATTTAAAAGAAGATATCGATGGTAATATTCTAATTGCTAAAATATTTGTTGATGATATCATATTTGGGGAAAATGAAATGGTAAAATCTGCAAGTCTAAGTTGTATGTGTGAACAAATCATTTAATATTTCAATTTAACCATTGGATCATAAAGTCTCTTAACCAAGCAAGATTTAAATATCCTTTCTATATTGAGATATATCCCAAGGAGTATCAAAAATTTTGATCATGAAGATAGCATGAGATGCCAGATACCATTTGACAAACTACATTGGGTTTTGTCATAGAAGGTAGCATAGAGATGCCCGATATCAAGTGACAAACTATTCTATTTAAATCCTCTAACAAGGTCACACCTAAAAGTGTTTTTGTAACCTTTAATAGGGTTGGCTCTTCACCGAGCTCACTTCAGAAGAGTGAAAATTTTGGGTTACCGATCCCAAGTGGTTTTTCCCTTAACAGGTTTTCCACGTTAAAAATCCATGTGTCAATGTGTTTACGAGTCATTACTTTAGCGTTTTGCATTACACATAACTAAATATAGATTGATCAGTACACACTAAGCAATTTATTATTTTTTGTTAAATGAAAGACTGCTAATCGGTAAATAGTAAGAATAAATTCTATCAATGAACTCTGAGCAGTAGTTATTTGATAAGTTTATTTGAAGGCATTCATCTTGTAGGACTAAAGATAACTAGAGGCTTAATATTGTGGTACTAAGTTTTTGGGTTGATTTATTGGAATATTTTTTAGGCTATTGATTCACCCCCCCAGTTATTCTAACAAGTGGTATCAGAGCTTGTGTGCTTAGAAAGGGAGTTTAACAGCTCAAGAAAAATATCACAAGATGAATAGACGAGATGTGCCCAAGTTGAACAAAGACAAATTTGCATCATGGAAAAGTAGAATAAGACTCCACCTATCAGGTATTGGAAATGATGTTGTTCAATACTTAGATACTAAATATGTGTTTCCTACAAGACCTCACACACTAGAACAATTGAGAGAAAAGCATGAGAATAATTTCATGATGATAGAGCTTGCTTCCTCACTCTCTGATGTTGAGTTTGAAGATGTCAAAACTTGCACCTCTACAAAGAAAATGTGTGATAAATTGAAGTTGGTACATGGAGGAGATGCTAATGTACTAAGAGCCAAGGTAGAAAGCCTAAGAGGGAGGTTTGATGACCTAAGGATGAAAGAAGGAGAAAATATCACTCACTATAGCTGCAGAATCAAAGAGGTAGTAAATTTTATCCAAGGAGTTGGAGGTGTACTTGAAGAAGAGAATAAGTAAAATCCTAAGAACCTTATTTCCTATATATGCTATTAGAGTATCTGCTATACAAGAAATGAGAGTAGTTGCAAACAATACTGTTACTCTAGATAGTCTGATTGGTAGACTGATTTCATTTGAGATGAATAACTTTGATAATAGTGTCTTACCATCTATAGAGTCTGCATTCAAATCTTATTTGAAAATAAGTAAATCAAGTCATAAACAAAATATGAGGAATGATAGTGAAAGTGATAGTGATGATCAAGATCTTGATGAAATTGAGGCACTAATGGAAAGAAGATTGCAGAGAAGCAAAGGTAGATACAAAGTTAAATTACCACTTGTATGTTTTAATTGTAAAGAGGTTGGACACTTTTCTGCAAGATATCCTAACAGAAGAAAAGATGACAGAAGTAATGACAGATCATATGAGAAGAAGTTTGATAGAGGTGATAATAGATATTACTGAAGCAACTGACAATCTGACAGAAGAGATACCTGAGACAACAAGGACAAAGGAAAGTAAGCTTGTTACCTGGCTGAGAACAAAGTTGATGTCAGTGACACCGAATCTGCTGACAACATCGAGATGGTATTTGTAGTCATGAAGGATAACTCAGACGAAGAATAAGAAAGGTATGTAGAGAATGCACTAATATCTAAAGTTAGTAAGAATGATGTCTGGATCATAGATAGTGGCTGCACTCACCACATGACCAATGATAAACAAAAGTTTGAAGCTTTTGAGTACTATAATGGTGGATCAGTAAGAATGGGTAATGACACACCTTGTCCAATTGAAGGTAAAGGAACCATAATTCTAAGTAACCTGATCAAATGTGAAAATGCTTACTGGGTAAAAGGACTTAATTATAATCTATTGAGTGTTTCACAGCTAAATAACATAGGTCATCAAGTAGCATTTGAAAATAAGAAGGCAAAGATCTTCAATGAATCAGGAAGGTTGATCGGAACTGGTGAACAGACAAAAGGTAACCTTTTCTATCTTGATGACATTAACACCACTTGTTTAATGGCTAGAAACAAAGACATATGGTTGTGGCATAAAAGACATGTCAAGTGAATTTTGATGACATGATAAAAATAAGTAGTAAAAGGAAAGTAAGAGGCTTATCAAGAATGTCTAAGCCCGAGCATATCATGTGTAAGAATTGTCAAAAAGGTAAGATGAAAAAGTCTAGTTTCAAGAGTAAAGCCCATACATCTGATGCAATTCTAGAATTAGTCCATACTAATGTATGTGGACCCATGAGGACAAAGAGTTACTATGGAGATAGGTATTTCATTCTCTTTGTAGATGATTTTTCTAGAATGATGAAAGTTATTTATTTAAAAGATAGATCAGAAGCATTCAAGATGTTTAAATGGTATAAGCCTATGGTAGAAAAAAAAAGTGGTAAGGAATTAAAATGCATAAGATCAGATAAAGGAGGGGAATTTGTTTATGATGAATTCACTAACTACAGCAATGAGCACGGAATTAAAAGATAGGTTTATGCACCAAGAACACCACAACAAAATGGAATTGCTGAGAGGAGAAACATATCCATTGTTGATTGTGCAAGAACACTGATGATTGAGAAAAGAATCACTCAAACTTTCTGGAGGGAAGCTGTCAGTAATGTTGTCTACACATTGAATAGAGTACAATTGAATAAGGACACAAAGAAGACACCCTATGAGATTTGGTATGGTCACACACCAAATGTAAGTTACTTTAGAATTTTTGGTAGTCAATGTTATATTTTTAAAGATGATAGAAATGGAAAACTTGACTCCAAAATTGAAGTATGTATCTTTCTAGGGTATTCCACCAAGAGTAAGGCTTATAAATATCTTAACAAGTCCTCTAACAAGATCATTGAGAGTGCAAATGTAAGAATAGATGAATTTGCAAAGAAGAATGATAAGGAAAGCAAAAAAGAGCCAGAGGACTATAACAGGTTTGTTTACATAGAAGAACCTGAAATTCTACCCGAGCAACAGTGTATCGCTCCCAAGCAATAGAACATTGCACCTGAGCATCAGGCTGCAATTACCAAAAATCAGGAAAATCCTTAAGATGATGTTCCGAGTGATGGAGATTAGAATGAAGGTCAAGATGATGATTAGAATGATGAACACAAAGTTGAACAAAACTTTCCAAGTATGTCAGAAGACATCATCCACAGAATCATATCATAGGAGACAAGAAGGATGCAATGAGAACTAGAAGTAAGTCACTAAACACTAGATGTTTAATTTGTGATTTTGAGCCCAAATATGTTAATACTTCACTTGAAAATTAAGAAAGGGTAAGTGCTATGAATGAGGAAATAGAAGAGATTGAGAAGAACAAAAAATGGACACTAGTACCAAGACTAGATGACAAGAATGTCATTGGTACCAAATGGATATTCAGAAACAAGCTAACTAAGAATGGAGAAGTCACTAGAAACAAAGCAAGGTTAGTATTCAAGGGGTATGCACAAGAAGGTATTGATTATGGAGAAACTTTTTCACACATGGCTAGACTAGGAGTTATAATCTTACTTTCTTATGTTCCATTCAAAGGATTAAAGGTATACCAGATGGATGTCAAATCTGCATTCCTAAATGGAATACTAGAAGAAGAGGTATACATTGAACAACCAGAAGGGTTTGTTGATCCAGATAAGAGAAACATGGTATGTAGACTACATAAAGCCTTGTATGGATTGAAACAAGCACATAGAGTCTGGTATAAAAGACTTCACTCCTATCTCATTAGTATTGAATTTGTGAGAACAAGTGAAAATAGCAATTTGTAGTTAAAAGAAGATACCGATGGTAATATTATGATTGCTGAAATATTTGTTGATGATATCATATTTGGGGGAAATGAAATGTTATGTAAATCATTTTCTAAAGAAATGAACAAAGAGTTTGAAATGTCTATGTTTGGGGAGATCAAATTCTTTCTTGATCTACATATTTTTCAACAAGATGCAGGCATATATATCACTCAGTCCAAATACATCAAGGAAGTGTTGAAGATATTCAAGATGGAAAATTCCAAGCCAGTTGGAACACCTATGGCTACCGGATGTAAGCTGACAAAAGAAGAAAAATCAAATGAGGTAAATCAGACCTTGTATAGATCAATGATTTCCAAACTAATGTATGTTGTTCATACTAGACCAGATATTGTACATGCAGTTGGAATAGTTTCAAGATTCTCTGCTAAGCCCAAAGAATCACATATGACTCTTGTCAAGAGAATTTTGAGATATCTAAAGAGCACCAAGGACTATGGTTTATGGTATAAAAGAGAAGGAAAAATTGAGCTTCAAGTCTATACAGATGTTGATTGGGATGGAAACATAGATGACCAAAAGAGCACAACTGGAGGAGCATTCTTCATGGCTGATAGACTTGTCACATGGATCAGCAAGAAGCAAGGATGCATCTCATAGTCTACTGGAGAAGAAGAATATGTGGTTGCTGCTACAAACTGCTCAAATATTGCATGGATCAAACAGTTATTGGAAGGTATGAATATGAAGATTATTGAACCAGTGATTATCTATTGTGATAATACCAGTGCAATAAACATATCAAAGAATCCAGTCATGCATGCTAAGACTAAGCATATAGCAATCAAGTATCATTACTTAAGAGAACAAGTGTAGGCAAAAGAAGTGATACTAGAATATGTTCAATCAAAGGAATAATTAGCTAACATATTCACCAAGCCATTACTGAAATATACATTTGAGTACCTGAGAAAGAGACTAGAGTTCCAACCCTTGTCTATTGGTTAGTAAGTTGACTAGGAGATTGCATCAGCCTATGCCAAAATTAGAAAATCATTCATGTTGATGCAAAAAGGAAATAGACTGCAAAGATACATCTGTACACAACAAGGTACATACCCACACCGAACACCAGAGTCACTATATTGTTGATGGATAGGGAAATTCAAGGACTATATTATAATAAGGTGAAAGGATATAACTTTGGCATAATCAAAGTCTATTTTGGCATTGTTGTCAAAGGTAGAGATTATCTCATTATCTCATTATCAGGAAGAGAGATTCGAAGGGAGAGATTATATCATTATCCAAAGGGAGAGATTACATATGAAATATCCATCAAAGGGAGAGAGGTATCATGAGGAAGAAAATACACACAAAGGGAGATCTGACTTATTGTTGTCAAAGGAAAAAGAGATTATCAAGAGAGGAACAGTCAAGGGACAACATAGAACAAAGATAGAAGCTGCTACATCTATCTAGTGAAGGGATTGAATATTGAAGAGCACACTCTGCAAGAAACAAATCTAAGCTATATGAGCTTATTGAGAGCCATACATTTTTATTGGTTAAAGAACTAAAAGAGTTAGGAGAGATTGATGAAATACACTTGATATATTTCATATTGTATTAGTAATAATATAAGTGTGATAATCTAGTGTGTTGCCATCAATGCCAAAGGGAGAGATTGATGATATATAACTGATTGAATTTTTGAAGATGTTAAGTTGATCACCAAAATGAAGAAAGATAATGCAAGAAATTAAATCAGTTAATGGATTGTATTGTTATTGATGTCAACTTGATATAATCTAATTGGTTATATACAAAGTGTTAAAGACTTTAGAGAATCAGAGAGATAAATATTATGCTTTCAGTAATGCATAATAGATCATCATTCACTAAGTGACTACAAACACTGACGGTTAGTGGAACCCGATGGACAGAGAAACCTGAGAGGAAAGTTACAGTGATGCCCGAGCAAGAAATCCAACAAGCATTACCAACGAGCAGAATCACAAGCATTACCGATGAGTAGAACTTCACAGTGATGCTCGATGGACAGACAACACCAACGAACAGATAACACCGACAGAGATGCCCAAGGAGAACTGAAGTGTTGACTGAAGCTATCAAAGAGTTAAACATCAAAATTAACTGAAGTTCAGAAATGACAAAATACTTAGCTGGCAAGATCTAAAGATAGAGTTAATTGGTTTTTAACATTGTTTTCATCGACAAGTTAAAGCCAGAGATAAGTAAAAGACTTAAAGTTGTTTTATCTAGTTGCCAAAGATATTTCTACGAGATAAAACAGGAGTAAAGCTTTAAAGCAAGTTTTGGCTAAGATTATGGATCACGTCAAGAACAAGAAAATAAAGAAGTGAGAAACAGTGATATCATGTCTATAAAGAGACAATCTAACTCATTATGAATAAGGGGAGTGAATAGAGAAAGAGGATGTTGGAGAGAAACTAATGAAGAATAACTTAATACAATCTTGATCAATCAAGTTGAGGAAAGAGATAAAGATTTCTGTGGACAGTGAGCAACAGAGCATAGCATCACCAAGAAAAAATAAGTGGAGCAAAGGTATTAAAAAGATACATTGATCAGAAAGGTAAAATGAGCTTACAATAGATCTAAAAATCTGCAAGTCTAAGTTGTATGTGTGAACAGATCATTTACTATTTCAATTTAACCATTGGATCATAAAGTCTCTTAACTGAGCAGGATTTAAAGATCCTTTATATATTGAGATACATCCTAAGGAGTATTAAAAAGTTTGATCATGAAGATAACATGAGATGCCAGATACCATTTGACAAACTACACTAGGTTTGATCATAGAAGGTAGCATAGATATGCATGATATCAAGTGACAAACTATTCTATTTAAATCCTCTAACAAGGTCACACCTAACAGTGTGTTTGTAACCTTTAACAGGGTTGGATCTTCATTGAGCTCACTTCAGAAGAGTGAAAACTTTGGGTTATCGGTCCCAAGTGGTTTTTCCCTTAACAGGGTTTCCACATTAAAAATCCATGTGCCAATGTATTTATGAGTCATTACTTTAGCGTTTTGCATTACACATAACTAAATATTGATTGATTGGTATAAACTAAGCAATTTATTGTTTTTCGGTAAATGAAATACTGCTAATCAGTAAACAGTAAGAATAAGGTTTATCAATGAACTCCGAGCAATAGTTATTTGATAAGTTTATTTGAAGGCATTCATCTTGCAGGACTGAAGATAACTAGAGGCTTAATATTGTGGTACTAAGTTTTTGGGTTAATTTATTGGAATATTTTTTAGGCCACTGATTCACCCCCCTCTTAGTTATTCTAACATTTTGAACCTTGAAGATCCAACAAGGAGATATCCCTCTCCATCATCACCTAGGTCTCCACCTCTTGCTGGTGAAAGGATGACAGAAAAGGTTGGGAAAGGAGAAGAAAAAGGAAAAGGGGATAAATCTGATCCCACTGTTCCATCATTAGATGAGGGTGAATCCAGTGACACTGATGAAGAGGACACTATTATCATTCAGGAACATGACTTGAATGTTGGGATCCCTCCACTTCCTATTTCTTGATTGCCATATTTTACATCCCTTGAGGTGCAAGGGAAAGTACAAAGAGATTTGAGAATGGAGGCATGTTCTAAATTTTTTAGCAATGCAAGTTTTATCAAATCTCCACCCTTCCAATAGTACATGTGGAAGAAAAACATTGAGGAATATCAAAGGAGATTAGAAGAGAGAAAAACAAAAAAGCCTTACTTGTCAGAGTAGGATGTCATAAATGAGATGCAATTGGAAATGTATAAAGAGTTTGAAGCAATTACACCTGACAAAGGGAGAAGGATTATTCATGAGGAAGATGTTTTGATTTTTCCAAGATGGGACATTGCATATGTAGTATCATTCGGTGATTTAAGGAAAAGCATGAGTGTCCATGTTACCAAGGTGGAGAAAGTTAAGATGGACATGAAAGGGGCCTATTATAGAAAAGATTATGCAACTTTGTCAATTTGGTCATTGGCTCCTACAGTAGAGAGGTTGGATATTGTAGACATCAACCTAGGATTGAGGGGAAGTGTAATATTCCAAAGAGTGGGAGATGTAGAAGGGGTGACTGCCATAAAACATTCCATGGAATCAACAAGGTGGGTACATGACGTAGCTCATTGCAAGGAGAAGAAGAGGATTGAATAATTAGTATTGCAGTATCAACATCTTTTCAGGGAGTATGAAAGGTCCTCTAAAAGATGTGTGGAAATTGAAGCCCAAGTTGTATTATTGCAAAATAGATTCAGAGAATTGGAGGTAGTATTTCTTGTAGAGGTTTCAGTCACATCATCTTTTGTTGCACTAAAAGGACCAGGGCAACTTGCAATTGGACCAATTTTCACTGACAATGCTACTTCTCCCCCACCTTACATATTTGAGGTTGTAGAGCAAGTTCAATATTCAATGGAGGCCAATAAGGATCAATTACACCAAAGGATATAGAGCTTAAGGAATCCTCAATGAAAGATCAGGAGGCTTTTGAGGATAAGAAAAGAGGTCTTGTGCATTTGATGTTTTACCACCTAAATGAGAAGGTGGAAGAAAATTTAGTAAGTATCCATTCTTCTTATTATTTGTTATTTGATTCACTTAGTAATTTTGATAAGGATAAAGAAGAGGCAAGTCCACTTTATACTAGGTGGATCTAGAGGATAGATAAGATGAGGCTAATTGTTTTAGGCTCTAAGCGTCACAAGGAGAGACCTCTAAGGATCCAACCTACTTTTTAGTTTGTTAAGACTTTGGAAGATTTCCAAGTGCTTCCACAGCATATTGAGGGGAGGATGAGAGAACTAATGAGTAACTTAAATGATATGAATGAGACCCTCGTATCCTCCATCATTGATCACAATGGAAAGGTTAAAACAATACAGTCCTGGAAAAATGAAGAAAAAGAAAGTTTAGTGGTTGTGATGGAAGAGATATTTGATGACATGGATAGGGGCACACTTGAAGAAAGCATGGAAAAATTCATCACCATGGGGTTATTCTTTGATAATTTTGAAAAAGAGGTAAATCAATGTGTTTTCAGGTATACCCCATATAGAAGAAAGTCTGATGAAGTAATAGATTTTGATTGGCCTTCCAAGGAAGAGTATGATGAATGGGTGCATATGTATGTTAAGGAATAAGGTACAATGTCAACTTAATAGTTTTTCTAGCATTGCATCATTTTGAAAGGTACATGCATCACCTCCATCTATAAGTAGGCGGCTCCCACAATCAAATCTACATCAAAAGGAGGGTGCTCAAGGACCAAGGAAGAGTATTTCCTAGTTAGCAGTTGTTATATTTTATCTTTTGTACAATTTCCTTTGTAGCAGGAGTTTAATTTATCTAATTGTATCCTGACATGTTTCTCCTCTGGCACGTAGCTTGTGGTTTCCCTTGTTCATATAAAAGGGTAATCAAGGCTATGAGAAATTATCAATAGAAATTGCACAATATTTCTGGACTATTTTCTCTCCTTGTGTCAATCTTATGCATTTTGATTTAATTTGATCAAAGATCTTATTATTCCAGTGCATTGTTGTGATGTATGTAGTTGAATTCAGGCTTTAATTCAAAGAATTAAATAAAATGCTAGAATATTTCACTGCAGATTCATAAGATTGTATGTTAGGATTCTGATAAGGAGTATAGATCAAGATTTCAGTTAGCTGCCTTGTAATGCAATGATATTTTAGATCACTGATTTATTCATCAGTAATCTTGTTGTAGGATGCAAATGTATGTCAAATTATAAGATGCCCAATGGATTTGAATAGTTAAGGGGAAGCCTACTATCCTTAATGTCTAGAATTACCATATCTACAAGTTTTGAAATGGAAAGGAAAAATATTGCTACTAAGGATGCAACATCAAATACTAAATTCTAGATTAATTCAAATCATGATGCTCTCATACACTCTTGGTGCTAGGGTTTCTCTTGTGCAAGATCATGTGATGGGTGGTGATTCTCATCTAGGAAAGCTGGGAGGACATGGAAAAAATTCTCTGGTGTCCTCTAATGCAAAGGATGATGGACTCATTTTGGCTCTACATGCTCATCCTATTATGGTTCACATGTCAAATGATGGATGGCCAAAACAAAGCAATGGTTTCCTTGGTAAACGGATGTTGCACAGTGATTTTATGGGTTTTCAACTGGGAGGACCCCCTGTGATTAGGACAGAGGGGTCAATGAATAAAGGATATGGTGGAAATGTTGTTAATGGAGGGATTTATAAACAACAACAATTATTGGATGCTAAATGTCAAAAATATGGAAAACCTAACCAAAAAGGAGGCGGGCAGTATAGGGTTAGCCGCAAGGATAACCATGGTAGCTTAGGGGTTTTGGAAAGGGTTATTTCATCACAAGGACACCCAAATGGGTCATTTTCTTTAGAAAAGGAAAAATCTGGGAAGGAGGTTGGGGGTGTATCTGGTGCTCTGCTACCCCGCATAGCAGAAGCCAAAGAAGTAATTTTGGCAGAGGAGATAGTAAAGGAGATAGACAACAATGTTACTATCTTCTCAGATCTTGGATTGATGGAGAGATTTTAGGGCATGTTTCCAAGTTTAGGCGAGCTCCACCAATGGGTATATGAGCACTAGGATCCATTAATGAATGGTTATGTTCAAATATACCTGTAACACCCCAAAATTGGCATCTTGCAACCACAACCAATTTTGTTGCATTTATCATTCTTTTGAATCATCAAAGTCCTATTGTACTAGGCAATTCTGAGTTTTGACTGACTCTACTTGACCTAAGTGTCAAATGCAAAAAAACCCTAAATCTGCATTAATCACATACTATATTTAATTCCTAGTTGGCTAAATAAACCCTATAATCAAATTAATTTAATTACAAATTCCTAGCACTTTAATTAAATTAAATTCACCCTTTTAGCTAAAACACATAAAAGTAATTAAATAATATTTGATTATTAAATAAATATCCTCATTTCAATAATTGAATTTAATTATTAAAATAATTGACAAAATGCATTTATGAGGTCATATTCTATTTATTTAATCAAATAATCTCTCCAAAATCCTTAATTTAGTTCAGAAATGGAAAAATTGTGTTGACTGAGATTCAAAAGATCTAAAAACGAGTTAACTCCTTCATTCACTCTAAAAGACAACAGATCATTGTTTCTCTCTTGGAATAGGTGCCTGTGTTTTCTCCTTTCCCAGGTATTGTTTCTATGCTAATGAAGATCTCTTTCAACAACACAATACCTTGGGACACATATGTTGGTAACCTTGGGGGGGGGGGGAATTCTGCAACCACTTGCATGATAATAAGACACTTGTTTGGAGGTAGATCGGGTGGGTCTCTAATTAACTAGGTTTTAGTGGTGTCTGTGGTCTCTATTCAATTGGCTTATACATATGTGACTCACTTCAGAGCCTAGTTGACCATGCTAGCTATTGAGGGATACTTCACCCGATCCAAGCTACCATCAACACACCTAACCCAAGCTTGGATAGATATAAGACAGATCTTTGGCCCATGTCTTTTTTATATACCGAACAAAAGGACTACCAGTTTAAGGTCATCCTCTGAGGAAGAAGCACTTTTCCTAGACATACCTCTCTAAAAAAATAAAAAAGGTTTTTATTCTAATAGATTGTACAAATGGATTATTGATAGTGGTTGTTCACATCACATGACCGGTGATAAAGATAAATTTGAAACCTTAGATCGGTGTAAAGGTGGTTATGTTAAATTTGGAAATGATACACCATGTCGTGTTAAAGGGAAAGGATGAATTCAATTAACTGACAAAATTAGATGTGATGATGTATATTGGGTTGATGATCTTAAGTATAACTTATTGAGTGTTTCACAGCTGAATACTTCTGGTTACAGAGTTGAATTCCATCATAGGAAAGAAAAGATCTATGATGCCAATGGAGAATTAGTTGGAAGTGGTGAGAAGACAAAAGGTAACCTATTTTATCTAGATTTAACTGTTGAGACATGCTTGTTTGCACAATATAGTGATGTTTGGTTATGGCATAAAAGGTTGTGTCATGTCAACTTTGATAACTTGGTAAGCATAAGAAAATTGAAAAAGGTTAGAGGGCTGCCTAAGTTAAAGAAACCTTAAAATGCAATGTGCAAGCAATTTCAATTGGGAAAGTTGACTAAATCTAGTTTCCAGAGTAAAACTCATACTTTTGAGGATATTCTAGAATTGGTTCGTACTGACCTTTGTGGACCTATTGGTGAGAAAAGTTACTGGGGAGACAAATATTTTATCTTATTTGTTGATGATTACTCTAGAATGATGACTTCTATGTTTCTTAAAGAAAAATATAATGCATTCCAATTGTTTAAGTGGTACTTGGCAAAAGTTGAAAAGGAGACAGGTAATAGTATTAAATGTCCAAGCTCTGACAGAGGGGGCGAGTTTATTTCTAATGAGTTTAACAATTTTTGCAATGACAGGGGGATAAAGAGACAGATGTCCACTCCTAGGACACCACCACCAAATGGTATAGCTAAAAGAAGAAATTGATCTATCATGGATTGTTCCAGAACACTAATCATGGAGAAAAATGTTGCACATAAATATTGGAGAGAAGCTGTAAGTATAGCAGTCTATACCCTGAACAAAGTACAAGTCAAGAAAGGTACAAATACTACACCTTATGAGATATGGAATGGATATGCACCTACTATAAGCTATTTTAAAGTTTTTGGAAGTAGATGTTTCATACTGAAGGATAACAAAAATGGAAAACTTGATGCAAAAGGTGAAGAAGGCATATTTCTTGGATATTCAACTAAAAGTAAAGCATACAAGTGTTTGAATTCTAGCACTAACAAAATTGTGGAAAGTACAAACGTTAGAATTGATGAATATGCAGAAAGAAATGAAGCTGAAAGCATGACTGAGCCTGAGAGTTACAAATCATTCACCTATCCTGATGCGGAAGATTCTAACGAATTACCTGAAATAGAGAATGAAGTTGTCGAGCAATAGTTCGCACCTGCCGAGTCACAGAACAAAATTTTCAGGCAACAGGAGGTGACTGCCGAGCTATCTGATGGAGATGTCGAGTCATAGTTTCAACCTGAATTAAACATGAATGATCAATCTGAGGTAGATAAAGAACCTAATTTGGCAAAGTATGTAAGAAGGCACCATAAACATGATCAAATCAAAGGAGCAAAGGATTCTGCAGTCATGACAAGAAGAAAATTGAGAGAAGATACCTACTTACTATGTGATTTTGAGCCTAAAACAGTAAAAGATGCCTTAGAAAATGAAGACTGGATTCAAGCCATGGAAGAAGAAATTGAATAGATTGAAAAGAACAATACTTGGACACTTGTACCGAGGCCAAATGATAAAAATATAATTGGTACTAAGTGGGTATTCAGAAACAAGTTGAATGAACATGGAGAGGTAACAAGAAATAAAGCTAGACTGGTATGCAAGGGTTATGCACAAGAGGAAGGAATTTACTATGGAGAGACATTCACTCTAGTTGCAAGATTGGAAGGAGTAAGAACCTTACTTGCATATGCAGCCTACAAAGGATTTAAAGTCTATCAAATGGATGTAAAGTTAGCATTTCTAAATGGTATATTAGAAGAAGAAGTATACATTGAACAAGCTGATGGATTTGTTGACCCAAGAAAAATAAATATGGTTTGAAAATTACACGAAGCACTATATGGACTAAAGCAAGCACCCAGAGCATGGTATGAGAGATTGCACACCTATCTAATGAAGATTGGATTTGCAAGAACCAATGACAATAGCAATCTATATTTGAAGACAGAGAAAAGTAAAGGTACTTTATTAGCTAAAAAAAATGTTGATGACATTATCTTTTGTGGACAAGATATGTTATGCCAAGCATTTTCAAAGGAGATGCAAACTGAATTTGAGATGTCTATATTTGGTGAGATAAAAAAAAGTTGTTGGCTTACAAATATATCAAATGAAGAATGGTATCTATATTACTCAATCAAAATATGTCAAAGAGATACTAAAAACTTTTGGAATGGAAGATTCAAAACCAATGAGTACACCCATGGCTACAGGGTAGAAGTTAACCAAAAATGATGAGACAAAAGAAGTAAATCAAACACTATATAGATCAATGATTGGAAAATTGCAATATGTTGTACATAGTAGACCTGATATTGCATTAGCTTTTGGAATTGTTGCTAGATTTTCTACCAATCCCAAGGAAACTCATATAGTGGAAGTAAAAAGGATTCTGAGATATTTGAAAGGAACAGATGAATATGGTCTGTATTACAAAAGGAATGATAAATTTGAGCTCAGAGTTTATACTGATTCTGATTGGGCTGAAAATGTTGATGATAGAAAAAGCACCACAGGAGGAGCATTTCTTTTGGGAAAAAGATTAGTTTCCTGGACAAGCAAGAAATAGAACTATACCTTACAATCTATAGTTGAAGCCAAGTATGTGGTAGCAGCAGTTAATTGTTCTAATATTGTGTGGTTGAAGATACTACTGAAAGGTATGAAAGAAGAGATCACAAAACCAGTTGTCATATATTGTGATAACACAAGTGCCATTAATATTTCAAAGAACCATGTAATGCACTCTAAGACAAAGCATATAACTATCAAGTATCATTACTTGAGGGAGGTATTTTAGAAGAAGGAAGTGAGACTGGAGTATGTAAACACTAAGGAACAGTTAGCAGACATATTTACAAAGGCACTACCAAGAGATTCTCATGAGTATCTGCGAGGTAAATAAGCGGTGATTCCCCTAACTAAGGATAATTAGTTCAGAATGGAACTGTTGCATCAAATGTTATATTTAGAATATTTTTCACATTGATGCACAGGCAGTCACACTTTAGGATGCTGCTTAAAGTTGTGAAAGACAAACAAGGATAGAAAAATAAAATCAGTCATAAGCAAGATGATAGGAACAGCATGATACAGAGTTAAGAACAGAAGAATTTGCATGATGAAGATGTCAACGTCTTTGGCATTGTTTTCAAAGAGGGAGAAATATACTGAGAAAGATAGAGGGAGAATTTTACTGAAAGAGGGATAATTTACTACTTAGAGAAAAAGAGATTGATGAATAGAAATAGAAAAATAGAAAAACATCAGTGTGATCATAGACATAGAGGGAGAAAAGTTTTACAAGGTGAGAATCAGAATGAAGCTAAAGACATTAATGAAGATTTATTCATATAAAAGAACACAGGAAGAATTTTTGGATTGTATGGTAACTATGGTTGAAAATTATTGTTTTATTGTTTAGTGTTTCCATCAATGCCAAAGAGGGAGATTGTTGGAAAGATTGTTTGGAAAGCTACAATGAAAACAATTGTTGTTTTTTCATTGATGTCAAACCTTAACTGGTGAGACTATTGATATATGTTTTGAGTACCATATCTATTGATTGATCAAGAAGAGAAAAGGATAACAAGAAGAACGAGGGAAATGGTTGAGTTATGGGTAAACACAAGGGTACTTGATCATTTGGCACATTGGCAAAGTGATATGTTGTTTATCTTTCACTGACAGTTCACTGAGAAGTTGATGCTGAGCAATGCGAAGTTGATGTCAAACAATGTGAAGTTGATGTCGAGCGAAGCCAGTGATGGTCGAGCACCAGTGAAATGCCAAGGAATATAGAGGTGACCGACCGTAAGAACACAAAGGTGGCCAAGCG
The DNA here is from genome assembly GCA_018584345.1 of Thuja plicata. Taxonomy (NCBI): domain Eukaryota; kingdom Viridiplantae; phylum Streptophyta; class Pinopsida; order Cupressales; family Cupressaceae; genus Thuja; species Thuja plicata. The sequence goes on along the minus strand of MU224256.1, from coordinate 2,610,954 downwards.
CTAGTATTTTGATTAATGATGAGATTTAAGATCTCTGGATGACATAGTTGATTTTATTGGCATATGTAAAGTTAATTAAAGATTGATCCATGTTATTTAATGCATGGGTAATTGCATTTAATGCATGGACTCAAGATTTAATTAAAGACTACTTTGGAGAAGTAAATGGTAATGTAATGATGGGATGATCTATTGGATCTGACCTAACCTAAGAGCTATGATCTTGATTAAGCAGCAAAGATTTTTCTGACCTAGATGTAGAGGTATAAGATAACCTCAAGGGGTTATTCATGAGATGTGTGTGTATGCAAGAGGATTGCATAGTTAATTTACTGATTGGCATGACCTAGCAAAGAAGGCTTAACAGAGAAGCAGAGAATTGAATGAGTGATTGCTTGATAGATTTCCAAGCAGATCTGGAGTTTGAGATGAGAATGGAGGCCACTCAGTAAGTTAGCATTAGAGCTAAAATTGGATCTGGATTTGCAAAGTAAGTTGTATGTATCAGATCACAACTATTGATTACTTTCTAACCATTGTATCTGTTAAAATCCTTTAACAAGGTTAACCTAATAGTAATTGTATAAATCCTTTATGCAAGGTGACATTCAGGTGGAATGTTCTAAGTCCTCTAATAAGGCCACTCCTAATAGGGTGATTAAATCCTTTAACCAGGTAACATTTAGCAATGTGTTTTGTAACCTTTAACAGGGTTGGCTCCTAATAGAGCTCACTTCAGGAGAGTGAAAGCTTGTTGGTATGTTACTGGTGGTTTTTCCCATATTGGGTTTCCATTTTAAATCATGGTGTCAAAATGTGTGAATGTTTATGTTGTGTTTTATTGTTAAGTTTCTACAAGCTTATTTCATTAGTACAGTAAACTGCACACTTTTATTTTATTGCTACCGAGCAGATCTGAATTGTTCAAATTGGTATAAAGTATTAAATGGGCACATCTGGACCTGAGGATAACTAATTCACTCCCCCCCCCCCTCTCAGTTATTCTAAATACATTCTAACAATTGGTATCAAAGCTTAGTTCTCTTGAAAATAGTTTGAAGGTGCTTGGAGCAAAAGATCAAGATGTATAAAAGGGATGTACCGAGTTTGAACAAGGATAACTTTCCTGCATGGAAAATTTTGATGAAATTTCACTTGGCTCTTGTTGGTGATTCTTCTAAATGTCACATTGATCAAGAATATGTAGCCCCTATAGTAGTTCTCAATGTTACACAGTTGAGATAAAAGCAAGAACATAATCAAGCAATGTTGGAGATTGCATCATCCCTGAACTATCATGAGTTTGAAGACATAAAGTACTATATAAGTGCAAAGAAAATGTGGGATACCCTGGAAACCATCTATGGAGGTGACACAAAGTTTCTAAGAGCCAAATTTGAAAGCTTGAGAGGTAAGTTTGATGAAATGAAAATGCAAGAAGGAGAAAATATAGTCTAATATTATGGTAGGATAAATGAAGTTGTAAATTCTATTACAAGAGCTAAATGAACCATTAATGATAACACCATCATGATCAAGGTACTGAGAACACTTATTCCTATTTATGCTATTAGAGTATCTACAATTCAAGAATTGAGATGTACTCCTAATAACAATTTGACTCTGGAAAGTTTGGTAGGAAGACTTACTGCATTTGAGATGTCAAATTTTGATAACTATACCCCACAAGACATTGAATCTGCATTCAACTCCCAGATGGTCCCCAACAAATCAAACAAAGGAAAGAAATGTGTGGATAGTAATAGCGACACTTATGATGATGATCTAGAAGAACTTGAGGCACCTATGGCAAGAAGAATATCTAGAGGAAAAGGAAAATTCAAAGGTAAAATTCCTATTATTTGTTTTTCATGTAACAAAGTTGGTCATATTGCTGCAAGATGTCCTTATAAGAATGACAAAGATGATAGAAGAGACAAAAAGTATAAAGACAAAAAGGATGACCGAGACTTCAGGAAATACAAGGATTACAAAGACAAAGGTAAGAAATCTTTCTATATAGCTGAAGAAGCTTCTGACAATGAATATGATGAAAGTGATATAGAAGTTGTGTATGTTGCAATGAAAGATGATTCTGACGATGATGAGAAAACTGCACTAATTTCTTATATGAGTAAAGGTGATCATTGGATTATTGATAGTGGTTGTTCACATCACATGACCGGTGATAAAGATAAATTTGAAACCTTAGATCAGTGTAAAGGTGGTTATGTTAAATTTGGAAATGATAGATCATGTCGTGTTAAAGGGAAAGGATCAATTCAATTAACAGACAAAATCAGATGTGATGATGTATATTGGGTTGATGATCTTAAGTATGACTTATTGAGTGTTTCACAGCTGAATAATTATGGTTAAAAAGTTGAATTCCATCACAGGAAAGAAAAGATCTATGATGCCAATGGAGAATTAGTTGGAAGTGGTGAGTAGACAAAAAGGTAACTTGTTTTATCTGGATTTAACTGTTGAGACACGCTTGTTTGCACAATATAGTGATGTTTGGTTATGGAATAAAAGGTTGTGTCTTGTCAACTTTGATAACTTGGTAAGCATAAGCAAATTGAAAAAGGTTAGAGGCTTGCCAAAGTTAAAGAAACCTGAAAATGCAATGTGCAAGCAATGTCAATTGGGAAAGATGACTAAATCTAGTTTCAAGTGTAAAACTCATAATTCTGAGGATATTCTAGAATTGGTTCATACTGACCTTTGTGGACCTATTGGTGAGAAAAGTTACTAGGGAGACAAATATTTTATCTTATTTTTTGATGATTACTCTAGAATGATGACTGTTATGTTTCTTAAAGAAAAATCTGATGCATTCTAGTTGTTTAAGTGGTGCTTGGCAAAATTTGAAAAGCATATAGATAAGAGTCTGAAATGTTGTAGATCTGATAGAGGAGGCGAGTTTATTTCTAATGAGTTTAACAAGTTTTGCAATGACAGAGGGATAAAGAGACATATGTCCGCTCCTAGGACACCACCACAGAATGGTATAGCTAAAAGAAGAAATTGATCTACCATGGATTGTGCCAGAACACTAATCATGGAGAAAAATGTTGCACAGAAATATTGGAGAGAAGCTATAAGTACAATAGTCTATACCCTGAATAGAGTAAAAGTCAAGAAAGGTACAAATACTACACCTTATGAGCTATGGTATGGATATGCACCTAGTGTAAGCTATTTTATAGTTTTTGGAAGTAGATGTTTCATACTGAAGGATAAAAGAAATGGAAAACTTGATGCAAAATGTGAAGAAGGAATATTTCTTGGATATTCAACTAAAAGTAAAGCATACAAGTGTTTGAATTCTAACACTAACAAAATTGTGGAAAGTGCAAATGTTAGAATTGATGAATATGTAGAAAGAAATAAGCTAAAAGCATGATTGGGCCTGAGAGTTACAAATCATTCACCTATCCTAATGAGGAAGATTCTAACGAATTACTTGAAAGTAAGAATGAAGTTGCCAAGCAACAGTTCGCACCTGCCGAGTCACAGAACGAAATTGTCGAGCAACAGGAGGTGACTGCCGAGCTATCTGATGGAGATGTTGAGTCATAGTTTCAACCTGAATTAAACATGAATGATCAATCTGAAGAAGAAAAAGAACCTACTTTGGCAAAGTATGTAAGAATGCACCATAAACCTGATGAAATCATAGGAGCAAAGGATTCTACAGTCATGACAAGAAGCAAATTGAGAGAGGATACCTAGTTATTATGTATTTTGAGCCTAAAATAGTAAAAGATGCCTTACATAATGAATATCGTATTCAAGCCATGAATGAAGAAATTGAATAGATTGAAAAGAACAATACTTGGACACTTGTAGCGAGGCCGAATGATAAAAATATAATTGGTACTAAGTGGGTATTATGAAACAAGTTGAATGAACATGGAGAGGTAACAAGAAATAAAGCTAGACTGGTATGCAAGGGTTATGCAGAAGAGGAAGGAATTGACTATGGAGAGACATTCACTCCAGTTGCAAGATTGGAAGGATTAAGAACCTTACTTGTATATGCAGCCTACAAAGGATTTAAAGTCTATCAAATGGATGTAAAGTCAGCATTTCTAATTGGTACATTAAAAGAAGAAGTATACATTGAAGTAGCTGATGGATTTTTTCACCCAAGCAAAATAAATATTGTTTGCAAATTACACAAAGCACTATATGGACTAAAGCAAGCATCCAGAGAATGGTATGAGAGATTACACAACTATATGATGAAGATTGGATTTGACAGAACCAATGACAATAGTAATCTATATTTAAAGCTAGAGAAAAGTAAAGGTACTTTATTAGAAAAAAAAATTGTTGATGACATTGTCTTTTGTGGACAAGATATGTTATGTCGAGCATTTGCAAAGGAGATGCAAACTGAATTTGAGATGTCTATGTTTGGTGAGATAAAAAATTTGTTGGCTTACAAATATATCAGATGAAGAATGGTATATGTATTACTCAATCAAAATATGTCAAAGAGATACTAAAAACTTTTGGAATGGAAAACCAGTGAGTACACCCATGGCTACTCAGAAAAATTTAACCAAAAATGATGAGACAAAAGAAGTAAATCAAACACTGTATAGATCAATGATTGGAAAACTGCAATATGTTGTACACAGTAGACCTAATATTGCATTAGCTATTGGAATTATTGCTAGATTTTCTACCAATCCCAAGGAAACTCATATAATGAAAGTAAAAAGGATTCGGAGATATTTGAAAGGAACAGATGAATATGGTATGTATTACAAAAGGAATGATAAATTTGAACTCAGAGTTTATACTGACTCTGATTGGGCTGGAAATCTTGATGATAGAAAAAGCACCATAGGAGGAGCATTTCTTTTGGGAAGAAGATTAGTTTCATGGACAAGCAAGAAATAGAACTGTACCTCACAATCTACAATTGAAGCCGAGTATGTGGCAGCAGCAGTTAATTTATCTAATATTGTGTGGTTGAAGATACTACTGAATGGTATCAAATAAGAGATCACAGAACTAGTTGGCATATATTGTGATAACACGAGTATCATTAATATTTCAGAGAACCATGTAATGCACTCTAAGACAAAGCATATAGCTATCAAGTATCATTACTTGAGGGAGGTAGTGCAGAAGAAGGAATTGAGACTGGAGTATGTAAACACCAAGGAACAGTTAGCAGACATATTTACAAAGGCACTACCCAAGGATGCTCATGAGTATCTATGAGGTAAATTAGGGGTGATTCCCCTAACTGAGGCTAATTAGTTAAGAATGGTTCTATTTCATCAAATGTTATATTCAAAATATTTTTCACATTGATCCACAGGCAGTCACACTTTAGGATGTTGCTTAAAGTTGTGAAAGATAGACAAGGACAGAAAAAGAAAATCAATCATAAGCAAGATGATAGGAACAACATGATACAGAGTTTAGAATAGAAGAATCTAGATGATGAAGATGTCAACATATTTGGCATTATTGTCAAAGAGGGAGAAATATACTAAGAAAGATAGAGGTTGAAGTTTACTGAAAGAGGGAGAATTTACAACTTAGAGAAAAAGAGATTGATGAACAGAAACAGAAAAACATCAGTGTGATCACAGACACAAAGGGAGAAAATTTTTACAAGGTGAGAATCAGAATGAAGCTAAAGACATTAATGAAGATTTGTTCATATCAAGGAACATAGGCAGACTTTTTGGATTGTATGGTAACTATGGTTGAAAATTATTGTTTTATTGTTTAGTGTTTCCATCAATGCCAGAGAGGGAGATTGTTGGAAAGATTGTTTGGAAAGATACAGTGGAAATAATTGTTGTTTTGTCATTGATGTCAAACCTTAACTGGTGAGACTATTGCTATATGTTTTGAGTACCATATCTATTTATTGATGAAGAAGAGAAAAGGATAACAAGAAGACCGAGGGAAATGGTTGAGTTATGGGTAAACACAAAGGTACTTGATCATTTGGCACATTGGCAAAGCATTATGTTGTTTATCTTTCATAGATAGTTCACTGAGAAGTTGATGTCAAGCAATGTGAATTTGATGTCGAGAAAAGCCAGTGATGGCTGAGCACCAATGAAATGCTGACGAATATAGAGGCAACCGATCAGAAGAACACAATGGTGGTCGAGCACCAGTATTTTGATTAATGATGAGATTTAAGATCTCTAGATTACATAGTTGATTTTATTGGGATATGTAAAGTTAATTAAAGATTGATCCATGTTATTTAATGCATGGGTAACCACAATTAATGCATGGACTCAAGATTTAATTACAGACTACTTTGGAGAATTAAATGGTAATGTAATGATGGGATGATCTGTTGGATCTGACTTAACCTAAGATCTATGATCTTTCTTAAGTAGAAAATACTTATCTAACCTAGATGAAGAGGTATAAGATAAACTCAAGGGGTTATTCATGAGATGTGTGCATATGCAAGAGGATTGCATAGTTAATTTACTGATTGGCATGACCTAGTAGAGAAGGCTGAACAGAGAAGTAGAGAATTGCATGAGTGACATTCAGCTGGAATGTTCTAAGTCCTCTAATAAGGCCACTCCTGACAGGGTGATTAAATCCTTTAACTAGGTCACATTTAGCAATGTGTTTTGTAACCTTTAACAGGGTTGGCTCCTAACAGAGCTCACTTCAGAAGAGTGAAAACTTGGTAGCATGTTTCTAGTGGTTTTTCCCATATTGGTTTTCCACATTAAATCAAGGTGTCAAAATGTGTGAATGTTTATGTTGTGTTTTATTGTTAAGTTTCTGCAAGCTTATTTCATTAGTACAGTAAGCTACACACTTTTATATTATTGCTGCTGAGCAGATATGAATTGTTCAAATTGGTATAAAGTATTAAATGGGCACATCTGGACCTAAGGATAACTGATTCACCCCCCCCCTCTCAGCTATTCTAAATTCATTATAACAATTGGTATCAAAGCTTAGTTCTCTTCAAAACAGTTTGAAGGTACTTGGAGAAAAAGATCAAGATGTATAAAAGGGATGTACCAAAGTTGAACAAGGATAACTTTCTTGCATGGCAAAGTTTGATGAAATTTCACTTGGCTGGTGTTGGCGATTTTTCTAAACATCATGTTTATCAAAAATATGTAGCCCCTACATGAGTTCTCAATGTTGCATAGTTGAAAGAAAAGCAAGAACATAATCAAGCAATGTTGGAGATTGCATCGTCACTGAACTATCATGAGTTTGAAGACATAAAGGAATGTACAAGCACAAAGCAAATGTGAGATGCCCTGGAAACCATATATGGAGGTGACACAAATGTGCTAAGAGCCAAATCTGAAAGCTTGAGAGGTAAGTTTGATGAAATGATAATGCAAGAAGGAGAATATATATTTCAATATTATTGTAGGATAAAGGAAGTTGTAAATGCTATTAGAGGAGCTAAAGAAGCCATTGATGATAACACCATAATGAGCAAGGTACTAAGAACACTTATTCCTATTTATGCTATTACAATATCTGTAATTCAAGAATTGAGAAGTACTCCTAACAACAATAAGGTACTGGAAAGTTTGGTAGGCAGACTTATTGCATTTGAGATGTCAAATTTTGATAACTATACCCCACAAGCCATTGAATCTGCATTCAAGTCCCAGATGGTCCTCAACAAATCAAACAGAGGAAAGAAATGTGTGGATAGTAACAGCAACACTTCTGATGATGATCTAGAAGAACTTGAGGCATTTATGGCAAGAAGATTATCTATAGGAAAAGGAAAATTCAAAGGTAAACTTCCTATTATTTTTTTTCATGTAACAAAGTTGCTCATATTGTTGCAACATGTCCTAATAAGAATGAAAAAGATGATAGAAGAGACAAAAAGTATAAAGACAAAAAGGATGACCGAGACTTCAAGAAGTACAAGGATTACAAAGACAAAGGTAAGAAATCTTGCTATATAGCTGAAGAAGCTCCTGACAATTAATCTAATAAATCTGATGAAAATGATATAGAAGTTGTGTATGTTGCAATGAAAGATGATTCTGATGATGATGAAAAAACTGCACTAATTTCTTATATGAGTAAAGGTGATCATTGGATTATTGATAGTGGTTGTTCACATCACATGACCGGTGATAAAGATAAATTTGAAACCTTAGATCAGTGTAAAGGTGGTTACGTTAAATTTGGAAATGATACACCATGTCGTGTTAAAGGGAAAGGATGAATTCAATTAACTGAAAAAATTAGATGTGATGATGTATATTGGGTTGATGATCTTAAGTATAACTTATTGTGTGTTTCACAGCTAAATACTTTTGGTTACAGAGTTGAATTCCATCATAGGAAAGCAAAGATCTATGATGCCAATGGAGAATTAGTTGGAAGTGGTGAGAAGACAAAAGTTGACTTGTTTTATCTGGATTTAACTGTTGAGACACGCTTGTTTGCACAATATAGTGATGTTTGGTTATGGAATAAAAGGTTGAGTCATGTAAACTTTGATAACTTGGTAAGCATAAGAAAATTGAAAACGGTTATAGGGCTGCCTAAGTTAAAGAAACCTTAAAATGCAATGTGCAAGCAATGTCAAATTGGAAAGATGACTAAATCTAGTTTCAAGAGTAAAACTCATACTTCTGAGGATATTCTAGAATTGGTTCATACTGACCTTTATGGACCTATTGGTGCGAAAATTTATTGGGGAGACAAATATTTTATCTTATTTGTTGATGATTACTCTAGAATGATGACTGTTATGTTTCTTAAAGAAAAATCTGATGCATTCCATTTGTTTAAGAGGTACTTGGCAAAAGTTGAAAAGGAGACAGGTAAGAGTCTGAAATGTCTGAGATCTGACAGAGGAGACAAGTTTATTTCTAATGATTTTAACAAGTTTTGCAATGAAAGAGGGATAAAGAGAAAGATGCCCACTCCTAGGAAACCACCACAGAATGGTATAGCTAAAAGAAGAAATTGATCTATCATGGATTATGTCGGAACACTAATGATGGAGAAAAATGTTGCACAAAAATATTGGAGAGAAGTTGTAAGTATAGTAGTTTATACCCTGAATAGAGTACAAGTCAGGAAAGGTACAAATACTACGCCTTATGAGATATGGTATGGATATGCACCTAGTGTAAGCTATTTTAAAGTTTTTGGAAGTAGATGTTTCAGACTGAAGGATAACAGAAATGGAAAACTTGATGCAAAAGGTGAAGAAGGCATATTTCTTGGATATTCAGCTAAAAGTAAAGCATACAAGTGTTTGAATTCTAACACTAACAAAATTGTGGAAAGTGCAAATGTTAGAATTGATGAATATGCAGAAAGAAATGAAGCTGAAAGCATGACTGAGTCTGAGAGTTACAAATAATTCACCTATCCTTATGAGGAAGATTCTAACGAATTCCATGAAATTGAGAATGAAGCTGTCGGGCAATAGTTCGCACCAGCCAAGTCATAGAATAGAATTGTCGGGCAATAGGAGGTCACTACCGAGCTATCTGATGGAGGTGTCGAGTCACAATTTCAACCTAAATTAAACATGAATGATCAATCTGAAGATGAGAAAGAACCTACTTTGGCAAAGTATGTAATAAGGCACCATAAACCTGATCAAATCATAGGAGAAAAGGATTCTGCAATCATGACAAGAAGCAAATTGAGAGAAGATACCTACTTACTATGTGATTTTGAGCCTAAAACAGTAAAAGATGCCTTAGATAATGAAGCTTGGATTCAAGCTATGAACAAAGAAATTGAACAGATTCAAAATAACAATACTTGGACACTTGTACCAAGGCCGAATGATAAAAATATAATTGGTGCTAAGTGGGTATTCAGAAACAAGCTAAATGAACATGGAGAGGTAACAAGAAATAAAGCTAGACTGGTATGCAAGGGTTATGCACAAGAGGAAGGAATTGACTATGGAGAGACATTCGCTCCAATTGCAAGATTGGAAGGACTAAGAACCTTACTTGCATATGCAGCCTACAAAGGATTTAAAGTCTTTTAAATGGATGTAAAGTCAGCATTTCTAAATGGTATATTAGAAGAATAAGTATACATTGAACAAGCTGAAGGATTTGTTGACCCAAGCAAAAGAAATATGGTTTGCAAATTACACAAAGCACTATATGGACTGAAGCAAGCACCCATAGCATGGTATGAGAGATTGCACAACTATCTAATGAAGATTGGATTTGCAAGAACCAATGATAGCAACAATCTGTATTTGAAGATAGAGCAAAGTAAAGGTACTTTATTAGCTGAAATTTTTGTTGATGACATTATCTTATGTGGAGAAGATATGTTATGCCAAGCATTTGCAAAGGAGATGCAAACTAAATTTGAGATGTCTATGTTTGGTGAGATAATAAAATTTGTTGGCTTACAAATATATTAGATGAAGAATGGTATCTAGATTACTAAATCAAAATATGTTAAAGAGATACTAAAAACTTTTGGAATGGACGATTCAAAACCAGTGAGTACGCCTGTGGATACTAGATAGAAGTTAACCAAAAATGATGAGACAAAAGAAGTAAATCAAACACTGTATAGATCAATGATAGGAAAACTGCAATATGTTGTACATTGTAGACCTCATATTGCATTAGTTGTTGGAACTGATGCCAAATTTTTTGCCAATCCCAAGGAAGCTCATATAATGGCAGTAAAAATGATTTTGATATATTTGAAAGGAACAGATGAATATGGTCTGTATTAAAAAATGAATGATAAATTTGAACTTAGAGTTTATACTGATTTTGATTGGGCTGGAAATGTTGATGATAGAAAAATCACCATAGGAGGAGCATTTCTTTTAGGAAAAAGATTAGCTTCATGGATAAGAAATAAACAGAACTGCACCTCACAATCTACAACTAATGTTTGGTATGTGGCAGCAGCAGTTAATTGTTCCAATACTGTGTGGTTGAAGATACTACTGAAAGGTATGAAAGAAGAGATCACAGAACCAGTTTTCATATATTGTGATAACATGAGTGCCATTAATATTTCAAAGAACCCTGTAATGCGCTCTAAGACAAAGCATATAGCTATCAAGTATCATTACTTGAGGGAGGTAGTTCAGAAGAAGGAAGTGAGACTAGAGTATGTAAACACTAAGGAATAGTTAGTAGACATATTTACAAAGGCACTACCCATGGATGCTCATGAGTATCTACAAGGTAAATTAGGGGTGATTCCCCTAACTGAGGCTAATTAGTTCAGAATGGTACTGTTTCATCAAATGTTATATTCAAGATATTTTTCACATTGATGCACAGGCAGTCACACTTTAGAATGTTGTTTAAATTTGTGAAAGACAGATAAGGATAGAAAAAAAAAATCAGTCATAAGCAAGATGATAGGAACAGCATGATACAGAGTTCAGAACAGAAGAATTTGCATGATAAAGAAGTCAACGTCTTTGGCATTGTTGTCAAAGAGGGAGAAATATACTGAGAAAGATAAAGCGAGAAGTTTACTGAAAGAGGGATAATTTACTACTTAGAGAAAAAGAGATTGATGAACAGAATAAGAAAAACATTAGTGTGGTCACAGACACAGAGGGAGAAAAGTTTTACAAGGTGAGAATCAGAATGAAGCTAAAGACATTAATGAAGATTTGTTCATATCAAGGAACACAGACAGACTTTTTGGATTGTATGGTAACTATGGTTGAAAATTATTGTTTTATTGTTTAGTGTTGCCATCAATGCCAAAGAGGGAGATTGTTCAAAAGATTGTTTGGAAAGCTATAATGGAAACAATTGTTGTTTTTTCATTGAAGTCAAACCTTAACTGGTGAGACTATTGCTATCTATTTTGAGTACCATATCTATTGATTAATGAAGAAGAGAAAAGGATAATAATAAGATTGTGGGAAACGGTTGAGTTATGGGAAAACACAAGGTTACTTGATCATTTGGCACATTGGCAAAGTGATATGTTGTTATCTTTCATTAACAGTTCATTGAAAACTTGATGTTGAGCAATGCAAAGTTGATGTCGAGCAATGTGAAGTTGATTCCAAGTGAAGCCAGTGATGGCTGAGCACTAGTGAAATGTCAAGGAATATAGAGGCGACCGAGAGGAAGAACACATTGGTGGCTAAGCGCCAATATTTTGATTAATGATGAGATTTAAGATCTATGGCCGACATAGTTTATTTTATTGGGATATGTAAAGTTAATTAAATATTGATCTATGTTATTTAATGCATGAGTAATCGCAATTAATGCATGGAATCAAGATTTAATTAAAGACTAATTTGGAGAAGTAAATATTAATGTAATGATTGGATGATCCATTGGATATGACCTAACCTAATATCTACGATCTTGATTAAGAGGAAAAGATATATCTCACCTAGATGAAGAGGTATAAGATAACCTCAAGGGGTTATTCATGAGACGTGTGTGTATGCAAGAGGATTGCATGGTTAATTTACTGATTGGCATGACCTAGCAAAGAAGGCTGAACAGAGAAGCAGAGAATTGCATGAGTGATTGCTTGACAAATTTCTAAGCAGATCTGGAGTTTGAGATGAGAATGGAGGTCACTCGGTAAGTTAGCATTAGAGATAAAATTGGATCTGGATTTGCAAAGTAAGTTGTATGTATTAGATCACAACTGTTGATTACTTTCTAACCATTGTATCAGTTAAAATCTTTTAAAAAGGTTGACCTAATAGTCATTGTATAAATCCTTTATGCAAGTTGACATTCAAGTGGAATGTTCTAAGTCCTCTAACAAGGCCACTCCTGATAGGGTGATTAAATCCTTTAACCAGGTCACATTTAGCAATGTGTTTTGTAACCTTTAATAGGGTTGGATCCTAACAGAGCTCACTTCAGAAGAGTGAAAACTTGGTAGCATGTTACTGGTGGTTTTTCCCATATTGGGTTTCCATGTTAAATCATGGTTTCAAAATGTGTGAATGTTTATGTTGTGTTTTACTATTAAGTTTCTGTAATCTTATTTCATTAGTACAGTAAACTGCACACTTTTATATTATTGTTGCCAAACATATCTGAATTGTTCAAATTGGTATAAAGTATTAAATGGGCACATATGGACCTAAGGATAACTGATTCATGCCCCCCCCACCCTCTCAGTTACACTGAATTCATTCTAACAATCTGTATCAGAGCTTAGCTCTCTTGAAAATAGTTTGAAGGTACTTGGAGAAAAATATCAAGATGTATAAAAGGGATGTACCGAAGTTGAAAAAGGATAACTTTCTTGCATGGTAAAGTTTGATGAAATTTCACTTGGCTGGTGTTGGTGATTCTACTAAACATCATGTTGATCAAGAATATGTAGCATCTACAGGAGTTCTCAATGCTGCACAGTTGATATAATAGCAAGAAATAATCAAGCAATGTTGGAGATTGCATCATCCCTAAACTATCATGAGTTTGAAGACATAAAGGACTGTACAAGTGCAAATAAAATGTGGGATGCCTTGGAAACCATCTATGGAGGTGACACAAATGTTCTAAGAGACAAATCTGAAAGCTTGAGAGGTAAGTTTTATGAAATGAATATGCAAGAAGGAGAAAATATAGTTCAATATTATGGTATGATAAAGGAAGTTGTAAATTCTATTAGAGGACCTAAAGGAACCATTGATGATAACACCATCATGAACAAGGTACTGAGAACACTTCCTCCTATTTATGCTATTAGAGTATCCGCAATTCAAGAACTGAGATGTACTCCTAACAACAATTTGACTCTAGAAACTTTGGTAGGCAAACTTACTGCTTTTGAGATCTCAAATTTGATAACTATACCCCACAAGCCATTGAATCTGCATTCAAGTCCCAGATGGTCCTCAACAAATCAAACAAAGGAAAGAAATGTGTGGATAGTAACAGTGACACTTCTGATGATGATCTAGAAGAAATTGAGGCACTTATGGCAAGAAGACTATCTAGAGGAAAAGGTAAATTCAAAGGTAAACTTCCTATTATTTGTTTTTCATGTAACAAAGTTGGTCATATTACGGCAAGATGTTCTGATAAGATTGAAAAAGATGATAGAAGAGAATTCAAGTATAAAGACAAAAAGGATGAATGAGACTTCAGGAAGTACAAGGATTACAAAGACAAAGGTAAGAAATATTTTTATATAGCTGAAGAATCTTCTGACAATGAATCTGATAAATTTGATGAAAATGATATAGAAGTTGTGTATGTTGCAATGAAAGATGATTCTAATGATGATGAGAAAATTGCACTAATTTCTTATATGAGTAAAGGTGATCGTTGGATTATTGATATTGGTTGTTTGCATCACATGACCGGTGATAAAGATAAATTTAAAACCTTAGATCAGTGTAAAGGTGGTTATGTTAAATTTGGAAATAATACACCATGTCATGTTAAAGGGAAAGGATCAATTCAATTAACTGAAAAAATCAGATCTGATGATGTATATTTGGTTGATGATCTTAAGTATAACTTATTGAGTGTTTCACAGCTGAATACTTCTGGTTATAGAGTTGAATTCCATCATAGGAAAGAAAAGATCTATGATGCCAATGGAGAATTAGTTGGAAGTGGTGAGCAGACAAAAGGTAACTTGTTTTATCTAGATTTAACTATTGAGACATGCTTGTTTGCAAAATATAGTGATGTTTGGTGATGGCATAAAAGGTTGTGTCATGTCAACTTTGATAACTTGGTAAGAATAAGAAAATTGAAAAAGGTTAGAGGGTTGCCTAAGTTAAAGAAACCTGAAAATGCAATGTGCAAGCAATGTCAATTGGGAAAGATGACTAAATCTACTTTCAACAATAAAACTCATACTTCTGAGGATATTCTAGAATTGGTTCATACTAACCTTTGTGGACCTATTGGTGAGAAAAGTAACTGGGGAGACAAATATTTCATCTTATTTTTTGATGATTACTCTACAATGATGACTGTTATGTTTCTTAAAGAAAAATCTAATGCATTCCATTTGTTTAAGTGGTACTTGGCAGAACTTGAAAAGGAGACAGGTAAGAGTTTGAAATGTTTGAGATTTGACAGAGGAGGCTAGTTTATTTCTAATGAGTTTAACAAGTTTTTCAATGACAGAGGGATAAAGAGATAGATGTTCACTCCTAGGACACCACCACACAATGGTATAGCTGAAAGAAGAAATCGATCTATCATGGATTGTGCCAGAACACTAATGATGGAGAAAAATGTTGCACAAAAATATTGGAGAGAAGTTGTAAGTACAGCAGTCTATACCCTGAACAGAGTACAAGTCAAAAAAGGTACAAATACTTATGAGCTATGGTATGGATATGCACCTAGTGTAAGCTATTTTAAAGTTTTTGGAAGTAGATGTTTCATACTGAAAGATTACAGAAATGGAAAACTTGATGCAAAAGGTGAAGAAGGCATATATCTTGGATATTCAACTAAAAGTAAAGCATAAAAGTGTTTGAATTCTAACACTAACAAAATTATGGAAAGTACAAATGTTAGAATTGATGAATATGCAGAAAGAAATAAGCTAAAAGCATGACTGAGCCTGGGAGTTACAAATCATTCACCTATCCTAATGAGGAAGATTCTAACAAATTACCTGAAACAAAGAATGAATTTGTTGAGCAACAGTTCGCACCTACCGAATCACAGAATGAAAATGTTAGGCAACAGGAGGTGACTACCGAGCTATTTGATGGAGATGCTGAGTCACATTTTCAACTTGAATTAAACATGAATGATCAATCTGAAGCAGAGAAAGAACCTACTTTGGAAAATTATGTAAGAAGGCACCATAAACCTGATCAAATCATAGGAGAAAAGGATTTTGTAGTCATGACAACAAGAAAATTGAGAGAAGATACCCGCTTATTATGTGATTTTGAGCCTAAAATAGTAAAAGATGCCTTAGATAATGAAGACTGGATTCAAGCCATGAACGAAGAAATTGAACAGATTGAAAAGAACAATACTTGGACACTTGTACCGAGGCCGAATGATAAAAATATAATTGGTACTAAGTGGGTATTTAGAAAAAAGATGAATGAAGATGGAGAGGCAACAAGAAATAAAGCTAGACTGGTATACAAGGGTTATGCACAAGAGGAAGGAATTGACTATGGAGAGACATTCACTCCAGTTGCAATATTGGAAGGAGTAAGAACCTTACTTCCATATGTAGCCTACAAAGGATTTAAAGTCTATCAAATGGATGTAAAGTCAGCATTTCTAAATGGTATATATTAGAAGAAGAAGTATACATTGAACAAACTGATGGATTTGTTGACCCAAGCAAAATAAATATGGTTTGCAAGTTACACAAAGCACTATATGGACTGAAGCAAGCAGCCAGAGCATGGTATGAGAGTTTTCACAACTATCTGATGAAGATTGGATTTGCAAGAACCAATGACAATAGAAATCTATATTTGAAGATAGAGCAAAGTAAAGGTACTTTATTAGCTGAAATTTTTGTTGATGACATTATATTTTGTGTACAAGATATGTTATGCCAAGCATTTGCAAAGGAGATGCAAACTGAATTTGAGATGTCTATGTTTGGTGAGATAAAAAAATTTGTTGGCATACAAATATATCAGAGGAAGAATGGTATCTATATTACTCAATCAAAATATGTCAAAGAGATACTAAAAACTTTTGGAATGGAAGATTCAAAACTAGTGAGTACACCCATGGCTACTGGACAGAAGTTAACCGAAAATGATGAGACAAAAGAAGTAAATCAAACACTGTACAGATCAATGATTCGAAAACTGCAATATGTTGTACACAGTAGACCTGATATTGCTTTAGCTTTTGGAATTATTGCTAGATTTTCTACCAATCCCAAGGAAACTCATATAATCACAGTAAAAAGGATTCTGAGATATTTGAAAGGAACAGATGAATATGGTATGTATTATAAAAGGAATGATAAGTTTGAACTCGGAGTTTATACTGATTTTTATTGGGTTGGAAATGTTGATGATAGAAAAAGAACCACGAGAGGAGCATTTCTTTTGGGAAAAAGATTAGTTTCATGGACAAGCAAGAAACAGAACTGCACCTCACAATCTATAGCTGAAGCCAAGTATGTGGCAGCGGCAGTTAATTGTTCTAATATTGAGTGGTTGAAGATACTACTAAATGGTATCAAAGAAGAGACCACAGAACCAGTTGTCATATATTGTGATAACACGAGTGCCATTAATATTTTAAAGAACCCTGTAATGCACTCTAAGACAAAGCATATAGCTATCAAGTATCATTACTTGAGGGAGCTAGTTCAGAAGAAGGAAGTGAGACTGGAGTATGTAAACACTAAGGAACAATTAGCAGAAATTTTTACAAAGGTACTACCCAAGGATGCTCATGAGTATCTGTGAGGTAAATTAGGGGTGGTTCCCCTGACTGAGGCTAATTTTTTCAGAATGGTGCTGTTGCATCAAATGTTATATTCAGAATATTTTTCACATTGATGCACAGGCAGTCACACTTTAGGATGCTGCTTAAAGTTGTGAAAGACAAACAAGGACAGAAAAATAAAATCAGTCATAAGCAAGATGATAGGAACAACATGATACAGAGTTCAGAATAGAAGAATCTGCATGATGAATATGTCAACATCTTTGGCATTGTTGTCAAAGAGGGAGAAATATACTGAGAAAGATAGAGGGAGAAGTTTATTCAAAGAGGGATAATTTACTACTTAGAGAAAAAAAGATATATGAATAGAAATAGAAAAACATTAGTGTGATCACAGACATAGAGGGAGAAAATTTTTACAAGGTGAGAATCAGAATGAAGCTAAAGACATTAATGAATATTTGTTCATATCAAGGAACACTGGCAGACTTTTTGGAATGTATGATAACTATGGTTGAAAATTATTGTTTTATTGTTTACTGTTGCCATCAATGCCAAAGAGGGAGATTGTTGGAAAGATTATTTGGAAAGCTACAATGGAAACAATTGTTGTTTTTTCATTGATGTCAAACCTTAATGGGTGAGACTATTGCTATCTGTTTTGAGTACCATATCTATTGATTGATGAAGAAGAGAAAAGGATAACAAGAAGACCGAGGGAAACGATTGAGTTATGGGTAAACACAAGGGTACTTGATCATTTGGCACATTGGCAAAGTGATATGTTGTTTATCTTTCACTGACATTTCATTGAGAATTTGATGCCAAGCAATGCAAAGTTGATGTTGAGCAATACAAAGTTGATGTCGAGCAAAGCCAGTGATGGCTGAGCACCAGTGAAATGTCAGGGAATATAGAGGCGACCGAGTAGAAGAACACAATGGTGGATGAGCGCCAGTATTCTGATTAATGATGAGATTTAAGATCTGTGGCCGATATAGTTAATGTTATTTTGATATGTAAAGTTAATTAAAGATTGATCCACATTATTTAATGCATAGGTAACCACAATTAATGCATGGACTCAAGATTTAATTAAAGACTACTTTGGAGAAGTAAATGGTAATGTAATGATGGGATGATCCATTGCATCTAACCTAACCTAAGATCTATGATCTTGATTAAGTAGCAAATATTTATCTCACCTAGATGAAGAGGTATAAGATAACCTCAAGGAGTTATTCATGAGATGTGTGTGTATGCAAGAGGATTGCATAGTTAATTTACTGATTGGCATGACCTATTAGAGAAGGATAAACAAAGAAGTAGAGAATTGCATGAGTGATTTCTTGACATATTTCCAAGCAGATCTGGAGTTTGAGATGAGAATGGAGGCCACTCAGTAAGTTAGCGTTAATGCTAAAATCAGATATGGATTTGCAAAGTAAGTTGTATGTATCAGATCACAACTGTTGATTACTTTCTAACCATTATATCAGTTAAAATCCTTTAACAAGGTTGACCTAATAGTCATTGTATAAATCCTTTATGCAAGGTGACATTCAGGTGGAATGTTCTAAGTCCTCTAACAAGGCCACTCCTAACAGGGTGCTTAAATCCTTTAACCATTTCACATTTAGCAATGTGTTTTGTAACCTTTAACAGGGTTGGCTCCTAACAGAGCTCACTTCAGAAGAGTCAAAAATTGGTAGCATGTTACTAGTGGTTTTTCCCATATTGGGTTTCCACATTAAATCATGGTGTCAAAATGTGTGAATGTTTATGTTGTGTTTTACTGTTAAGTTTCTGCAAGCTTATTTCATTAGTACAGT
>MU224256.1:2572035-2584394 GCA_018584345.1 Thuja plicata | reverse complement strand
CATGTAAGCATAGGTTTACACCTTCATGTTCTAATACCACAATAGTTAACTAAAGGTAATATTACTTCAAAACTATATCTTAAATTAACATATTCCATGAATTCATTTGAAGATGAATCTATTCTAATTAAGTTGACGAACTACAGTCTAGATATTTAATAACTTCGCATTAAATCTACGGAAAGTTTTTCAAGAAATAACAGTAGTGCTTACCAGGGCATTCTTACCAAGATGAGGGAAATGGAGGGGTCCTACATGCACCTAAAAATTTTATACACTTGAGATCTCAAGGCCAAGTATACATGACGTATATGATCCTACAAAAAGTACAAAAAAAATAAAAATATATATAAAAGGTTACCTTGGTGAAAACCTGGCAAACAGGCACCTTGGCGACGACAAAAAATACCAAAAAAGAGGAAAAATTAAAGAGAAACAAAATTTCTCTCTGAGTGAAAACCTAGAAAATAGGCACTATTGGGCAGGTACCTTGGTGAAAACCTTGAAAACAGGCACCAAGTGTTAAGGTCTCACTTCGCCATCAATGAACTCCAAAAGATTAAGCTTGTACTCCATGCATGAAAGATTGAGTACCCTGAGCCATTACAGAGTGCAATACCCTTTGAGACATCATGCTTATCCATGGCTTATGTTGGTTTACTAGACTAGGGAGAAATCTTAAAAAGTCTTGATAAAATCTAAAAAATTTAAAGTCCTAAAAAAATATAAAAATCCCTAAAAAGTCATCAAAAATCCTAAAAAGAGAAAAATGTCCTGAAGAAATCAATCATAAAAAAAATCAAATATTACAAAATATGTGTAATAAATCATCTTTTTCATCAACAAGTGAATGACGGTCAAATAATTAATCAAATTTCAAAAATGTGAGCTTCACAAATTGGCAATGGACTCATGTAACTCAGCTTTATCAACAATCCAATTTATCATCAATTGAATGATTCAATAAAAATATCAAATATCTTAGACAGTTATAGACTTGCTCAAAATGACATAGATTGGTCTTATATGAGTCATCCATTCTTGAAATCAGACATGTTCACAATCAAACATAAAAAACTAAGCAAATCAAGAAATAGTAAGGTTGTTGACTAGGTTAGTCATGTCAATCAGTTGTCAATTTATCTTTTGCGATTGTGTTCAAATGCTCCTCAAGGATACCACTAAGTGGTGAGAGTGGCTATGATGGATAATAATCTTGCTTTCTTTTTTTTATGTTTGTGGAGTGTTTCAATTCAATTCTGGGGCAATGATGATTCAGGATAAATGCGATAGGAGCTATCACACATCTGGTAGCCACAAAGTTCCACGATCTGAGCTAAACCTTGGAAAAAAATTGAATATTCCTTATCTTTTATCTTATTTTTGTTATCCAAGATTAAAGTGGTATCCAGATGGTCAATATATGGGTGCATTTACTCTATTAATTTTCATAATAAGGCACAATGATGAATAAAGATTGGAATGTATGGCAACAACTTGGTTTCATTAATCATTCCTTTTCTTTTCCAAATTAATCTCTCAACTAACTTTCTTCTAACTAACACATGCATGTACTTAGAAACATTGTGCATATTAGGTATACATTCATTTATTGCATAAAAAAAACATGTGCATACATCATACATGGAAGATCATATAATCAATGCATCCATAAAATCAAGAGCATAGAGTCAGTACATCATGAATCATATTAAAGTGCATCAACATATAAAGAGGAAACATATAGAAGTAAGTTGTATGTCATATAGAAATATATCATAAGTAGCATCTCATATATCATATGTCTAAGTACAAATCAAATCTTGCAAGTCTGACATAAAGGAACTCAACATAATGTCTACAATATCAGTACAACATTGGTACAGAATTTTTAAAAAAAGGTACAAAATGAAACAAGGGTACAAAGGAAATGTTAAGAATTTTTAACCCCACCCTCACCACTAGGATGATGAGGGGGTGGCATCTTAGATCCTTCCCTATGTTTCTGAGAAGAAGGAGCCACACCACTTGCCTATGATCGTTGTACTCTACTGGATCTCTGAGAAGCAGTGTAACTAGGAATACACTAAGCAAAAGGAACAACACCCTCATAGTGACGGTGCCAATAATCAATTTGTCTTTGATCCTCATTCCCTGATCTCCATAGATGCTCCAAAGAATCCCTATGGGATAAATCTTGTACACCATCCAAATATACTCTCACCTCTAAACGAGCATGTCTCTCTTTCTCCTATACTGCCACTAATCTAAGCCTAAGATTTGCATTCTCCTAACTTGGTCATTGGACCTCTATAGAACCATCATCCCCCTACCAACCCATAGAAACATCCATATTCCCCTCCTCCCCAATGCCTCTCAGTCCCTCATCTCTAGAAACTCCATAATCATCCTCCTCACTGCTTGTATCACTATCTTACCACTATTGCTACTGCTAGAACCCGAGGAGCTAAAACCTACCTCCTCCACCTCGACCATCTCCTCAGCTCTAGCCTCTCCTCTCTCCTTTGATCTCTCTATAGGAGCCTCACCATTTCATCTTCGTGCCCTCCTCAAAAGCTAATGTGCATCCTCCTCCATCCCCTCCTCCTCCTCTGGGATTTCTCCTAGACCAACATGAGAAGTCCCACTCACCCTAGGTCCACTTCCTCTAGTCCTAACTCTCTCTCCTCCTCTACTAGGATCAGAATCATCACCATCTCCTCTCCCTCCATCTCTCCCTCCACCCCTNCATCTCTCCCTCCATGTCTCCCACCCCCTTGGCCTCCATCTCTACCTCCCCCTCGTCCTCCCCCTCTCCCTCCACCTTGAACTCCATCCCTCCCTCCACCTCTCCCTCGATCACCACCTCTCTATCATGGCCTCCTCATGATAACCCTAGTAACAAGCTGGGTAACATCTGTAAGGGAAACTAGTCAATGTTGTGTCCGCCAAGGATCAAATTGTGGAGTAGTGCCTGCATAAGCAACAAGATTCAAACATACTACCACATGGATAAAGATAAAAGAGCCTAATCAAAAGATCATCATATATCATAAAGGAAAATAGAAACTATGGTAATATACCTACATCTGTAGTGGTTGATCGCCACGTCCACTGAACAGGATGGAGGCCATCAAACTTGGTCCTTGCCATCGAACTTGGTCCTCACTACCACATGGATAAATATAAAAGATCCTAATCAAAAGAGCATCATATATCATAAAGGAAAGTAGAAACTATGGTAATATACCTACATTTGTAGTGGTTGATCGCCACATCCACTGAACAGGATGGAGGCCATCGAACTTGGTCCTCATAGCGTGAACTGGGACCACCACTCCCCAAAGTGTAACATCCCTAGACCTCCAAGTGAAGTAGATATATGAGTCACTAATATCCTACCACTCACCAAACTACTGAAAAACCCTATCAGTGTTGTGAAAATCAATCATATGTACATGCTCAGTGACTTGACCAATCAGGAACCTCCTTTGCTGACAGAAAGGAAGATGTGCATCCTCACCATCCCAAATAGGACAAGATCTATAGGGCCTCTAGATAAAGTATGACATCATATCTAGTTTATACCTCCAATAAATAAGGTGACCCATGTGAGACTAGATCATGGCTCCATCATACAGAAATACATAAGGTCTCCCCGCAGGAAGATCTTGGGCACCAATAGGTCTACAAATAGCTATATGCTCCCATGCCCATATCTAGAGAAAAGTAACACTGCATCCAATTGACTTACCACCCTGGTATGACACATTAAACATATGGTAGTGTGTGTGTGATTTTTGTACCTGTTAAGAAAGACACAACACTTCAATAGATCATTGCATTAGTGAAAACAAGGGATTAGCAAGCATAGCAATCACCAAAATTGATCTATTGCTTCCTATCTAGGAGAAGTATGAAAAATGACATAATATCCCTTAGATTATGCATATTCCAGTGACATATACAACCTAAGAATGGAATATTCAAATAAAAACTAATCTAAATGATTAAGAAACATGCATTCTAGCTCTAAGAATGAAGATTCTAACAATAAAAGTAAGGAATAAGCTAAAAATAAATATGAACCCCTAAAATATGAGCAACGTGAGTTTGCTCCTTCAATTCTCCAAATATGGGCAGCATAAGAATGCTTTCGACACTTTAAAATTCATGGATTCAACAATCAAAAATCAAAGACTTCCAATTTTAAAGGCAAAATCAAGGGCCATTTGAGCTCAAAATCCATCCAATTTATAGAAGAATGGGGAGAGAGAGAGAGGGGACAAGGTTCATTAATGGAGGTGTAAAAACCATTAATGAGGTGTAAGAGGAATTAATGCCAAAGGAATTGATGAGGCATGGTGGAAGGAATATGCATTAAATGCAAGCATTTAAGAGGCATGGTGAGGGGTGTAAGTCTAAGCTTGAGAAGGTGGACTTAGAGGGAACCAAGCTTGAGAAAGTTGACTTTCTCAAGTGGGTTGAATTCCTAATCACAGATTTAGGAATGTGACAAGTTTAAGGGTAGCTTAGGATTATAATTAAGGCTTACGGTATGTGATTAAGGAGATAGAGATGGGAGGAGAGAGAATGAGTGGAGGGTTGGATTAGCTAATTAGGGTTAATTAGATAATTAAGAATAATTAACATGTGAGAAGGGGTTGGGATGAGTTTGAACTCATGGTTGGGTAGTTGAGATTGGTTAGGTTTGAGGGAATATTAATGAAATGAATTGTTGCAATAACATATTCACTCAATAATAGGGATTTAATTAATCATCTAATCTTTTGATTGCTTTGTAATAATTAATTAGGACTAAAGCCAAATTGAATCAATTAGGCTAGGGGATTGATTTTGCAAGTGATGAGGTATGATTAAGATTTCATTAATTCCTTTTAAATTAATTACCTTAGCCATTTTTTATTTGAATTGATTGGAATTTAATTGATTTGATTTGATTGGCTAAAGCAATTAGTGTAAATTAGTGATTAAATCACTTGGGAGATTAAATCTGATTTGGATGAATTATGTCAGTCGATTGAAGAGTTGTCTGGGCATAATTGGGGGTATGATCACACTTAGGGAGCATAGGGTCTATGGTCAGAGCAGACCAAATCTATGTGGTTACAGGTAGTATGTGTGGAAAATCATACAAGGCCCCCATGCATAAACAATATGGTCTCAAACCATACTCTGGAGAACAACTCTCCATCCTATAGAGAATCTATGTTGCCTATGATCAGGACACAGAATCTTGAAAATTAAACTCCCTAGTAAAGTACTAAGTCTATCTAATCCTTAGCCAAATCTAGACCATGTGATATCATAGGGATCAGACATCCCTAGCTGGTCCTCAAGAAACGAAGACATCTCACATAAGGTAGCGATGTCAGGTTGCTGAGTGAACTCTACTAAAGCACCCTGAATAGGAACCCGTATGATGCGATACACATCCTCAAGAGTGACAGTGCATTCTCCAATGGGAAAATGAAAAGTTTAATTATTAGAATTTAAACCTCTCAAGCAAGGCAGAGATCAGACCCCTATTGGTCATGATCTTAGGAATATAAGTAACCCAGTAAAGGCCTAACTGCCTCAGGATATCCCTCTCATCCTTAGTAATCCAAAAGCAATAAACCAAACCTAGTGGCCTAGACTCTTGGCATCGAAAGACATCTTCGACCATCTGCAATAGAAAAGTACAAACACCTCTTAGTATAATCAGTGACAAAAACAACTGACATGTGCTAAAAAGATATTATTTTCAAACTAGCAATAAAATTGTGAAACACTTAAGGCTATTGTGAAACATTTAAAATATATTGCAAAAAACAATTAACAATTGTGAAACTCAAATGGAAATTGTGGTAATAAAAAAAATGTTTGTGACACATTTATCAATTACAGGAGGGAACTAGCAATTGCGAAAAACAAATTACAATTGTGGCAAAACTGGGCTTGATGGCGATACACATACATGTTTTGGTCTAAAAGTAATAAATTTAACATGTATTAATGACAAGAAATAAATGCAAAGGGATCTTTAAACTCACCGCACCACCTATGCCCTTAGGATGACCAACGGTATGAACTCGGTAGGAAAGGTGAATCACTCCAGGAAGGCCTGCCATCGCTTGAAAGAAGCAAAAAAAAGGAAATCAAAAGCAAAATCTTACCAAGAAATCAGGAGCTCCAAAGTGCAAAGTGAAAAATGAAAGGGACCATGAGATATATATAGTAGGTCAGGAGTAATCCTCATTCTCCATGAAGCCCTATTTTATCATCCCAAGCCCCAGAATCTTTGAAAGGAAATATCTTCAGCATTATTACTTCTATCATGATCAGTTTCAAGCCATGACAAGCATTTTGAATTTTCAACAAATTAACACTCCCACCATGTCTTTTCACTCAAATTTGTTGAGGGGGCATAAATCCACCTGCTATCATTGGGGAAAACTAGGGAAGGATCAAAACCTGGAAAATATTCGACATAATGTGACAAGCATAATTGTATCAAGGCAAATGTAGACACCCTAAAATGGAGAGACTTGCGACCTTACATTTAATTACTAATTTTCCTCTATTAATTAAAGGTTTTTTAATCATTAATTAATCATCTTATTTTATCTAAATCCAATCATCTAATCATTCAATCATTTTCCCAAAATTAATTAAATAATTAATTTTATTTATTTAATTAACCTTTATTAATTAATTAAATTCAATTTCCTAAAGTTTAAAATGATATATTTAAACTTATTAATTTATTCTTCTAATTAAATTAATTTAATTTCATTCAAATATTCAATTTTAAATCAAAATAGAATTGAATTATCTCATGTTTGAGTATTTTAATTTCTAAAATTATATAAATACTCAAATAAATCAACTCTCCAGTTCCAAGAGGTAACTCCAATTCAACTCTTCAGTTCCAAGAGGTAACTCCAATTCAACTCTTCAGTTCCAAGAGGTGACTCCAAATCAACTCTTCAGTTCCAAGAGGTAACTCACAATTCAATCCTTCAGTTGACTAAACCATACCCTCTTCTCTTCAGTTAAAGAGGTGGAGTTTACTGATTGCTTCTCCAGTTCCTTTTGATCGCAGCCTTCCATTCTCAAGTTTCTGGGATCGATACCATCCGTCAAAATCATTTCCATATTCTATATAATCAACCCTTCTCAACCATTTGAAGAAGGTCTAGATTTCAAATCATTATACACAATTACTCTGTGGAATTCTTGTACGGAGCATAAAGCTAAATCATTATCATATTGATCTTATTTTCTCAACACTCCCAAGTCATAGACGTTGTCGATGCCAATACTGAGCTCCATTCATACAACATTTCAGAAGGAGTAGAGAGAAGAAATAGAATCTTCAAGCATCATAGTTTTCATTTGTTTGTTTTCCTCTCTCATGCTTGTTATTTTATTGTTCATAGGTTCGTTCTTAGTAGTTTGATTGGTTTCTTTCAATGCAAATCAATCCTACTAACCCTTGTTTGAGTGTGCAGAATCAGATCCTATATAAATAGAGTCATGTGCACTATTAATGTCATGTATCTATCTAGAAAACATTTAAGTTTGAAGGTTTGTGTCCTCAAAACATAAAACAACATAAAAAATTTAAGTAAAAAGGTCAAAAAATGGGGCTTGTCAATAATCATCAGCATTTCTAGCAAGATCAAAATCCTTATCACTCATGTCTGCATCTTCTTGATTTTCTTCCTCATTCATATCTATGACATGCAATACATTCTCTCTCCTAATTTATTCATTAGTAATCAAAATCTCTTCTTCAAACAGTCTCTCATTGTCTTCATCCACTTCTTCAAATGTTTCTTGTAAATTAACATATTGTCCATCAAGCAATACAATGGTAGCTTCCATGAATTTTGATTTGGAACGATACTCTATTTGAATGACATATGACCAACCTAGGCTTCTTATGTCATCAATCAGAAATGATTGGTTAATTTGAAGAGGGAAAACATATTGCTCATTTGTCTTTGATAAAATTTGTCCTATATTTGGACGTACAAATCCATACTCATCTAATTGTACTATGGATGGTTGGATCCACTTACATTTTAATAATAGAGGACTATTTTCACCAAAATCTACTTTAATAATATCTTGGATTAATCCAACATAAAATTTCTTCTCAGTATCATGAAAAAATTCAGTACTAACAACACAATCACAATTTTTCTTTCCTTTGTCTTTTTCTTCCACCCTTAAATGACTACCGTAGGCCCACATTCCACCAAAACACGTAGCCCATATATGTGGAGATTGTGAGAGCTAACCTTCCTCTATTGTTATATTTTTACCTTCTTCTTTTGCATCAATCATTGCATTAGCAACCCATTCTTCAAATTTTGGAAAAGAATCACCTCTAATCAAACTATGACATCTGCAACTTTTGAGGTCGATGTTGCATCCAAATTTGACTCTCTTCTTCATATTTTCTTCATAGAACAGTGACATACAAATAGTAAGATAAATAATATAAATATGTAAATGTAATTGAGTAAATAAATAATTGTTAAATTTTTTCTACTTGCGCCACTTATTGAACGAAGATGTGTTTTGAAGAACAAATGTGTGTATTTCACTTCTTTCTTGATACGATAGCTTGAAGCAACATCCATTGCCTTCTAATACTTCACCTGCGACTCTCTCATCTTCTTCATCATCCCATATGCGTCGATTGACATTTTTTAAATTCTTCATATATTTTGTGCAAAAAACCATGGCCTATTGCATTGAATATCCCTCAGGCATGTTGCCTTCTGGTTTTGCCCTAGTACAAACAATTTTTTTCAAAACCTTCATATATCGTTCTATAGTATACATCCATCTCGTTCTTACTGGGCCACAATACTCTAGTTTATATTCTAGATGTATCAAAAGATACATATAAATGTTAAGATTGTTGGTGGAAATTCTCGCTCCAATAGAAAGAGGAATCCAACAACCTCCTCCCTTAAACTATCAAAGTTCAAAGGATCTAATACATGTAAACTCATTCTCTTTAATATTAGGCCCAACCTTATAATTTCCAATCTTGGCCCCTTTGCCAATCTTGATATATTTACCACAATAGGTAAAATATTCTCAATTATGACATGATAGTCATGAGTCTTGAGGCCTCTTAAGCTATTAATGTTAGTTTGGCTTTTGATGTTGCTACTAACATATCCAGTGGGAAAGTGAGTATGAGACATCAACTGTAAGAATTATGCATGTTGTTCCCTTGTCCACACATAAGGAGCATTAGTCTTTCTATATTTTTTGTTGTCATATCTTTCAACCCAAATATTTTGATGAATCTTTATTTCTCGAAAGTCTTCAGGTGATGAAATAGTATCAAGACCACCAAAAAGAGTTTCTATAATAACATAAGCTATATTTTTCTCAGTATGCATAAAGTGAATAGTATGCTTAATGGTTATATCCTTGAAGTATGGAAAGTTGTATAGTATGCACAACCATTTTACACCACTTTCATTACATGGATCATACCTACTGCCAATAATCCTATCATTTTCAATTAATAACATTATGTTTTGTCCATTCTCAATAATGTAATCACATGTTATTAATAATGGTGCTTCACGATTCTCTTCTTGACCATTGAAACATGTTTTTTGTTGACGGTATGGATGGTCCATTTTAAGGTAATCACAATCTCCACAATAAATACACTCAAGAAAACTTCTTGAGTGCCTCACAAAATCCTTAAAGTTGCAAGCAGGACATGCATGGTATCCATGAATAGAGAGACTAGAGAATGTGCCATATCTATGAAGGTCATGAATTGTAAACAATAAGGAAGCTATTAAAGTGAATTTGATTGAATGATCATTTGTTAAAGATTGAATTTATTCAATTCCTTTCTACAATTCCATTAGCTCTTAATATAATGGCTCTAGATAACCATCTATTATTTCTAAAGTCGCACTTTTATTTCCTGGTATAATTAATGATAACATTAAGAAAAATGGTTTAGTTTCTAACCATGGAGGTAAGTTATAATTTATTAGAAATACTAGCCAAGTTGACCATTTAGTACTTTGATATGAGAATGGGTTAACCCAATCTAGAGCCAAACCCAACCTTATATTGCAAGGATCTTGAGAAAAATCTGGCCATCTATTATCAAATTCCATCCATGTCTTAGAATCTGCAATCATTTTTTTCTGTCAATGCTCTTATTTTGCGTATGCCACTACACAAGTTCAACAATGTCTCTACACCTAGACATTACGAGTAATCATGGGATTATCTAAAAGTGGTGAAGAACATTTCTAGGAACAATAGTTGATTTCAACTCTTGTTTATACCTCACTTCATGACATTTTGGACATGTACTCTCATTTGAAATATTTTTGTGAAATAATACACAACCATTCACACATGTGTGGGTGTGGTCATATGCCAAGCTGAGCTTGCTGATCTAATTTTTAGTTTGACTTTGTTTTGTTGGAAATGTGTGTTGGAATTACTGGAATGAAATACTGAGAGGGAAGGGATGAATCAGTACCTCTAAAACTTTTATGTGATTATCCCATTAACCTTTGTGTCATCAGATTTGTATATTCACCTATCTATTTGTTCATCTTTCTTCATGTATGTGAAATCATAACATAAATTCTTTACATGTGTAAACATTCAAGAAACATACATGAAAGTAAATAACATATAACTCAAGATATGATATTGCCGAAAAATCTTGTTAGGAAGTAAAAACTGCGGTGGGGATGTCACCCACAAAACTTCACTATCTACAGATAAGAAGGGAGCCGATTAAGGTTTAAAATTTGATCACTTCTGATGATCTACCCTGTTAAGAGTATTAGAGTGGAGACCTGTTAGGATCTACTTTGTTTGAAGCTTTAGCAACACCATTAAGTGTGTACTTTGTTAAGAGATTTGTCAAGAACTGTTAAGTCCACTTTCTACTAAAGGATTTATGATGTGATGCACTTGTTAGAATGAAACTACATTATAAATGTTGATCTGATAGTATATGCAATCTCTAATTGTTGATAATAGAACATATAAAGCTTACAATGTATATGTAATCACCTTGAGTGATTGAGTGTTACCTTATCTCTATTCGTCGGTAGCCTTGTCTGTGTTCTTGAGAACTGATATGATCAGTTTCTAAACTTTGCATGAATTTTCTTCTGTTGCTTAGATGCTCTTCATGGCTACAATAATTTTTCAAATATTTTTTATTACAAAAGATTGAACATCTATATATACTAGTTTCTAGGTCCATTCTTGATTCACGCTTTTCAAGTGAACTCTAGATGCAAGGTTTACAACTTGACCTTGATCTTTAGTTTGTGTGTCATCTTAAAATGGAAGCACTTCCATGTTAAGGATTTGTATCCCTCCTTAGGGGATGTTTTTGACCACTGTCATATTGTCCCCTCATTTCTACATCATCTCCTACTTATGTGCCTGTTTAGGACCCTGATTGGGCCTCTTCGGGCACCTTCTATCCCACCTGGCACTTTTTCCAAGGGTTCTGACCCCCTGGGTCAAGGTCAAACTCAACCTTGACCCAGGTCAGGGTCAAACTCAACCTTGACCTAGGTCAGTTTCAACCTCAACCTTGACCTGGGTCCCCCTTCCAAAACTAGAAACTTGTCTGCTTTTGAAGGTCATCAAAAATTCATTTTTCCCGCTTTCAGGTCGGCTGTTTTGGGTTCCGAAGCGGTAAATCCTAAATTGTATTTAATATAGGTCCTCTCCTAGGGGTAAAGGATTTAATGGGAATTTAATTCTCACATGACAGCCTCCTTAGAAGATTGTGTTAGGGATTTTTCTTGTATGAATCACAATGCTTGAAATGTCTATGTGAACCTTGTACCTTTACTTCTGATTCAGAGACAAGAAAAGCCTAATTGCTAAGGACTGGATAAGGTCCTTCTTCATTTTTGAGTTCCACAACTACTCAGGCAGGTTTTACCTTTAAAGATTGTTGTTATCATAGTATTTTTTGATGTGGACACTGATTAGTTATATATCTTTATTGGACCAACTTATGAATAATCTTGTTGATGATCAAGCATAACCATAAACAAGATATTACCATGCAAACAATAGTTATTAGCATAACAATAACCAGTGAGACAAGGATTCTCATCCTTCTTCCTTTTCTTAATAAGAGGGACAACTTAATGGATTCTCTCTTCAAGGAATCAATAACATAGACAGTGTCCTGCTGACAGAGGTCCTTAAACAAGTTTAGCTTATAAGTTCTTAGTAACAGAGTTTGTAAATTGATTTGGTTCTGATAACTTGGAATACTTCAAACATAGATAGATATTCAGAATGTT
>MU224256.1:2511207-2526159 GCA_018584345.1 Thuja plicata | reverse complement strand
GGGGAGGGGTGAATCAGTACCTCTAAAACTTTTATGTGATTAGCCCATTAACCTTTGTGTCATCAAATTTGTATATTCACCTATCTATCTATTCATCTTTCTTTATGTATGTGAAATCATAACATAAATTCTTTATATGTGTAAACATTCAAGAAACATACATGAAAGTAAATAACACATAACTCAAGATATGATATCGCAGAAAACTTCTATTAGGAAGTAAAAACTATGGTGGGGATGTCACCCACAAAACTTCACTATCTACAGATAAGAAGGGAGTCGGTTAAGGCTTACAATTTGACCACTTCTAATGATCTACCCTGTTAGTAGTATTAGAGTGGAGACCTATTAGGATCTACTTTGTTTGAAGCTTTAGTAACACCGTTAAGTGTGCACTTTGTTAAGAGATTTGTCAAGAACTGTTAAGTCCACCTTCTAATAAAGGATTTCTAATGTGATGCACTTGTTAGAATGCAGCTACATTATAAATGTTGATCTGATAGTATATGCAATATCTAATTGCTAATAACATATCCTATAAAGCTTACAATGTATATGTAATCACCTTGAGTGGTTGAATGATACCTTGTCTCTTCTTGTCGGTAGCCTTGTCTATGTTCTTGAGAACTGATATGATCTATTTTTGAACTTTGCATGAATTCACTTCTGCTGCTTAGATGCTCTTTGTGGCTACAATCATTTTTCAACTATTTTTTATTACAAATGATTGAACATCTACATATACTAGTTTTTAGGTCCATTCTTGATTCACGCTTTTCAAGTTAACTATAGATCCAAGGTTTACAACTTGACCTTGATCTTTAGTTAGTTATGTTTTAGATCCATTGGGATGCTTTAAAACAATTATAATATACTTTCTTGACCCTCAATTAATGATTTAAAACAAATTAAAACTCTATAAATAGAATTACAATGTTTTATCTAACGTGGAAAGTCAGATCCACTTTTTGTGGGTTCTGTATCTGACTGACAGTTTTGATGCTCGGGCTGCTCTGTTAGTCTATCCATTTTCTTTCATTCTTTGCTCTATCAGGCTTCTGCTCCATCGGTGTTCCTATATTGAACTGTTCTTCGGGTTCCATGCCTTTTCTGCTCTGTCAGTGAAGTTCATAAAACTGTACTGTCGGTGATGTCCTTTATGCTTTTTTGTTGATTCAACACTTGACAGTGTTTGTCAGGCAATTCTATACTTAGCATTTTCATGACAAGCATTGTCATCTCGTCGGGTATGTAGTGTGTTGTCTGTCAGTTATGCCTATACCGATGACCTTTATCATGTTTTTCACTTAAGTATACTAATGGCAAAACTTAATGTCATCAATCTCCCCCGTTCACATTAGTATCAAAAACTGATATGTGCAACATACTTAATGTATTAGTATGTACACCTATGTATACTTCATCCTTAGTCATTTCATGACTCCCCCTGTGCATATTCCGGTAAGTGTAAGTTTGTGTACATATAATTGCCTTCCCTTTTTTTTGTTTCCTTTTTTTGATATTTGATACATTGTACATATCTTTTTTTTACATATCTATTCCTGCTATACATACAACATACATATCCTTTTCCTCCTTTTTTGATAATAAGGGAAAAGGTACTTACAACTTGTCAAAAATGTGGCAGTGTGAGGCTTTGATTTCCTCCATCATTTTCTCCCATTTCTCCTTCAAATTTTCTAGAGCCAGGTGCTCAAGTGATATTCTCACATTCATATCATAGATGTTGTTTACCATAGACATCTCCAGGGTCGAGATCAGATTCCTTGCATCTGTAATGTGTTGTTTCAGAGTAGTGAGGTTTGGAAATATGTGAGCCTGGAGCTTGGTAACCTCATTCCTAAATTGTGTCTCTGCATCCCATATTTCTTGTCTTAACCTGTTTACCTTTGTGATCTTGTCATGATGCAACTTAATTGTATTTGCATCAGAGGTTAAACTTTGTGCACTTGTTGTCAGATCTGAATCTAATTGGGACAGCTTTTCACCATTTTCTTTTGTAAAATTGTCAAGTGTGCACATTTGTTGAACTAAGGTAATAGCTTTTGCAATCATTGGTTCCAATTGAATTGTTAATTCAGAGAGCTTTACCTTGTTTTCTGCCACTTCTTGGATTATCTTCTCAACTAGTTTGTGTTGATACTTATTCTCTGCCTATTCTTCCACTACCTTCTCTACATCTACACTTTGAGTGGTGATGGCATCGGTAAGAACTACAATTTGTTCCATGATTGATATGTCATTTTCAACTTTTACCTCGGGAACAATTTGATGTAGTATATCCATAGCTTTGTCAAGTGCTTGGGCTTCCCTATGTGCTTTTCTCATTTTCTCCTGTAGGGATTTTCTTTGACACATCACTCCAAACTTTTGAAGTGTTTCAGCATCTAAAGTTGATACATCCCACTTGGGTATTTTGAACACCTCATCAAGTGTTATAGCCAAGATATCTTTCTTTATTATTTTATTCTTCTTCTTCTTCTGTTGGGAGATAGACTGGTGAACTACCAATTGTAGATCTTGAGATTAGATTGATTTAGTAGGTGAAGGTCGAGTAGATGAAGCTTCTTGTTGCTTCTGTTCAGAGTCCACATGTTGGCTGTGTGAAAACGTCTCTTCAGTGGCCTTGGGTGTATCAACATATTTTTCCTCCTTTTCCTTCATGCTATGATCTTTCTTAACTTATTCACTCTTTTCTTTTTCTTCATCCTTTCTCAATGTTTCATCCTTGTTAGTATCTTCTCCTTTGTCCTTTTCAATAGACAACTTTTGTTGAGTTTCGATTGCATCCTTCATCTCTGGATCTATATCCTTTTGTGTGTCTAATGCATCTTTAATTTCATCATTACCCATGTCCTCAAGTATGTTATCATCTTTCTTATATGATTTCTCCTGACTAGAGTTAATATCAATAGCTTCTATCAATATTTATATGTTGGTTGGATTATTTACCTCTACAATGTCAGTAAGTTTGTCCTATCTATCAGTATCACCTTGTACAACAGTGACATCTTCATATTTTTGCACCTCTCCTACAGGGTCTTTTCCTGTAATGTCATTAATGATATTATCTAACCATGTTTCATGATTGACATCCTCATTTATGTTACCTTTTATTGTCAATTCTACTTTGGTAACCTCTGCTTCATCATCCAAGTCAATATGAGTTGGGCTTGGTGGAATTTGGCTTTCTTCACCTTGTGTTTTGTCCAGAGTAGTGTCATGCCATACCTCATCTGCAACTTCATTATTCTTGTTGCCTGTTGTATCACTCTCTTCTCTATCCAATTCAATTGATGAATCACTTTATGCATCTTTAATGATGATGTGTTCTTTCTCTGGGCTAGCTTCCTTAGTGGGATTTTTGAGTATTTTACACCACTTCTTAATGCTTTCCTGATCTAGCTCAATTAACTTCCCTTTAAGAAATTTGTATGCTCTCATTTTGGGTGAGAACTCTTTTTCATATCTTTTCATCATTTCATCTATGTCTTCCTTCTTTGAATCAGAAGGCATAAGAGTAACAAGTACTCTTTATCTTATCTCTTTTTCTTGATGAAGTGCAAATGTCCATCTTCCAGACAATCTGTCTGTTGGCTCCTTGGTTACTTCATTTTCCTTGAATTGAAGTGGAACATAATTGTGTTTGCACATTTGAGCTATTATAGCTTCTTCAATTTTATTTTGATCCTCTGGATCAAGTTTCAACCATTTCCTAATATTAGGATCTGAAATAGATTGTGATTCCAAAATGTTTTCACATATTTCATAAATGGTTTTAGGGATCAAGGGTTCTTTCCCTTTTTGTACTTCTAGGTCAGCTTCATCCATAGTTGATTCGTCTAGATCTTCTTTTGTTCTAACCATCTTCCTCCTTTTGGTCTGTTTCCCCTTTGGTGAGACTGGTTTCCTCTTGTAGGTTCTCACTCTCCCTTTCTTCAACGATGAAGGATTTGCTTCCTTTACTATTTGGCTTCTTGTTCTTGAAGCAGTTGTTGTCCTTGATTTCTTAGGTGGAGGAGGAGGAGGTGAATCTAACTGTGTAGCCTCTGAATCACTCTTTTTTGTATCTTCACTGATGGGTGACTAACCCTTGGTTACTTCCTCCTTTCCTTCTATTTCCTCTTCACCTTCTTTAGTAACTACCAATTTCTTCGTTAAAACCTTTACCATTTTATTCTTCTCCAATGGTTCATTCAATAGTGCCTTGTTGCATTTTGTAGCTTTTCCTATTTGGATTTCATAATCCAGTGGTGATAGCCAATATTTTCTAGGTACTACTGGTTTGATATAAGTAAAATCAGTATCTACCATAAAACATATATCATCCTTGTGTTCTTTTATCAAACTCTCTGGTATCCTTGTCCTTTCTTGCATCTTTTCCTTAAATCCTTTGGAATATTCATTCATTAAGTTATCAAAATATGTACCTAATGATTCTAAGTTCTCACATATATGTATGGTGACTCATTTGCTTATGTCCCATACTACTTTGCCTATGGAAGGAAATTATTATTCAAAGTAAAATAATATGCACATAATAAGAGAACCAAACTTACAAGTGTTTGTCCTTGATGACCTTATAGTGTTCATGTTATCCTCAAGTTGATTTAACAATATTTCTAAAAGATCCATCTTGTTTCCTTGTTTGATGATCTTGTAGGATGTGCTCATAGCAGTGCTTTCTATGTTGTTCATTCTATTAGCCTAAAATATTTTATATCCTACCACACATGCACCAAACTTAAGTTCCTTGTTGGTGATAGTGTTGACCTTGAGAACTTTGTTATCTTTTTTGCACCTGTTAAATCTTCTACTTCCTTTCTGGATGGGTGCTTATGATCTTTTGGCTTGTTAGTTGTGGGATATCCAGTAACCACATGAATAACATTTTTTTTATTCATTTAGGCTCATCAAGCCACAATGTCTGGTTATGCATTCTGCTAAGAACTATATATATCCATTCGGTCTTGAAAACCCTAGGAAAGTGTAGTGCATTTGTCAGACCTTTCATGTCCAGATGATTGTGCTCTTCTTTCAGGTTTCCAGTGTCATCACATAGTTCCTTATAGGACTTATCTAGGTCTAAATCTCCTATTTTTGAGATCTTGCAATGTATAGGACCTTACGTCCTCTAGCAGCAAAACACTCGGTGGGATTCTGGAGAATGCTCTAGAATCATTTCATTGCGATGCAATTTTTGCGTGTAACTTGTATTTAGGTTCAACACAAGTACTATTGCTAATAAGATTAATCATTTTATTCTTATCCTTTTTCAATTTTGTTGTTCTTGAAGTAGATGCCTTCGTATTTTGAAATTTAGGGTTTTTCGTAATTTAAACATAGTGCGGTCGGTGATTATAAGTACTTACTGAATCTCTGTGATTTCTCGTGAATCTATTGAGTCATGTTTGAATCTTTTTGAGGTCACACTTTAATCTATTCTTCAATCACTCTTCTTAGCTCTGCTTTGTTGCTTGAAAATCACGGGTGCAAAATGAGTTCTTCTGTCATGCTTTTATAACCTTTTGTGCCCTAAGTTGTCATTAATGCCCAACAACTCGTCAGTGTACAAAGACTAAGTTTGTCGGTTGAGGTAGAAATAACATCATCGGTGCAGGCGCAAAGTTTCAGGGTAGCTATCAGTTTTGTTGATTTCACCGATAATTGTCGATAAGATGGTGATGACAACCTCTGTCGGCTCAAAGATCACCAATGTATGTCGGCTACACTTGGCGACTTGGCTTTTGTGTAATGCCCGATACATTTCAATAAGTAGTGTCAACTTTACTATGTGTGTTCATCGATGCTTATTGTTACCAATTAACCAATGGAATTGTTTTTCAATAATATTACAAGTAACAATATAGTGCATCTTCAATAATTCTAATTTTGTCAATATGATCAATGTGTAATGGAACTGATGCATAATATAGCTTGTCATAATGCAGTTCCATACTTACTTGTGCAACTTAGTTGGGAATAGTGATGCCACCAGATCCATTGGATGGGGTGTCATCATTTGCCTTGCTTGTTCCAGCACCTTCAGTGTTTGTAGATTTTCTCCACATCTTGTTTCTCATCTTCTTGATGTTATCAATGGTGTTTCCATTGGGATAAGTGCTTATTTCTGCCAGTTGTTCTTTGCAATATTTTATTACACGTCCAACCTTATGACAATGTAAACATGCCATACCTAGATTGGTCCATCCTCTTGGTCTTCTAGATACAATTGGAAGCAATATGACCATACCTTCCACATGATGTGCAGTTTATCCATGTGTTATAGTCCCAAACATAGAGTTATCGATTCTTGTCAGTTTATAGCCATTATCAGGTTCTTTTGGTGTCCATGCTTTCTTGTTCTTTTTCCAACACTCCTGATGTGTATGTTTATTCATTTTGTAGGTAGGACAGTACTTGTCCATGTAGGTTTCCTTCTTTGGATTTGTCACCTTGGATCTGCATTCATGTGCCTTGTGTCCTTTCTTGTGACATTTATAACAATTACCAATGAAAGTAGATTGTGACTGAGGAATACCTTTCATTTTGTTTCTGCAAATGTTTGAGGTGTGGCCTGGTTTTCCACAGTGATTGCATGACAGCTTCTTGGTTCTTGGAGTTGTATAAGCATTCCTTTGGTCTGATTTATTAGATGATTCTCCATTGTCGGTGTACCCTAGGCCTGTGTAGTTGTTGACTCTTATTTTTCCATCAAGAAAATCATCCATTATTTTATTGCTATCTTCAGCTTTCTTAATTAATTCATTGTGTTGATTTTGAATTCATGCTTTAGCTTTTCATTCTCTTCTCTTAGCTCATTGATGATCTATATTCTTTCAACGACTTTAGTATTTAATCTGTTTGCCTCTTGACTCATAAGATAATCTGATTGGTAATCTCATGGTGATGATCAGTAAGTCTTTGAATCTCTATTTCTTTTTCTTGTAGCTTTTTTGTGATTTCCTCCTATCATCAATAGCCAATGTTCTCTCTGATTCATCTTTTCTCAAATCATTCATGACATCAATCATTTTTACCATCTCAGTCTCTTAACTGATTTGTAACATCTTGATTTGCTCTGTCAGATGTAGATTGACCTCTTGTAGACTTGTGATCTCTTCTACTGATGTGTCTAATGCTTTTCTTGTTGTTGATTCAGCTAAGTTGAAGTAATATGGGATCTCCTCTTCTTGATAATCTTTTTCATTAAGCCAAGATGCCATAATCTTTCTTTCATCAAGTAACTTTCTCATGTTCACTCTCACCTCTTTGTACTACTCATAGAAAATATGAATTTGTAACTGCTCATTCTCAATAGTCTTGTCCAGTCTGTACTTTTCCATTGTCTTGATCTTTTCTCTTAACTCTTTAAGCTTTTCAAGAAAGAGACTTAGCTCTGATACCAATTGTTGGAATTAAAGAGGGGAGGGGTGAATCAGTACCTCTAAAACTTTTATGTGATTATCCCATTAACCTTTGTGTCATCAAATTTGTATATTCACCTATCTATCTAGTCATCTTTCTTTATGTATGTGAAATCATAACATAAATTCTTTACATGTGTAAACATTCAAGAAACATACATGAAAGTAAATAACACGTAACTCAAGATATGATATCACAAAAAACTCCTGTTAGGAAGTAAAAACTATGGTGGGGATGTCACCCACAAAACTTCACTATCTACAGATAAGAAGGGAGCCAGTTAAGGCTTACAATTTGACCACTTATGATGATCTACCCTGTTAGGAGTATTAGAGTAGAGACCTCTTAGGATCTACTTCGTTTGAAGCTTTAGCAACACCGTTAAGTGTGCACTTTGTTAAGAGATTTGTCAAGAACTGTTAAGTCCACCTTCTACTAAAGGATTTCTGATGTGATGCACTTGTTAGAATGCAACTACATTATAAATGTTGATCTGATAGTATATACAATCTCTAATTGCTGATAACATATCCTAGAAAGCTTACAATGTATATGTAATCACCTTGAGTGATTGAATGATACCTTGTCTCTGCTCGTTGGTAGCCTTGTATGTGTTCTTGAGAATTGATATGATCTATTTCTAAACTTTGCATGAATTCACTTCTGCTACTTATATGCTCTCTGTGGCTACAATCATTTTTCAACTATTTTTTATTACAAATGATTAAACATCTATATATACTAGTTGCTAGGTCCATTCTTGATTCACGCTTTTCAAGTTAACTCTAGATCCAAGGTTTACAACTTGACCTTGATCTTTAGTTAGTTATGTTTTAGATCCATTAGGATGCTTTAAAACAATTACAATGTACTTGCTTGACCCTCAAGTAATGATTTAAAACAAATTAAAACTCTATAAATAGAATTACAATGTTTTATCTGACGTGGAAAGTCAGATCCACTTTTTGCGAGTTCTGTAACTGACTACCAGTTCTGATGCTCGGGGTGCTTTGTCAATCTGTCAAGTTTCTTCATTATTTTCTCTGTTGGGCTTCTTCTGTGTCAGTGTCCCTTTATTGAATTATTCATTGGGTTCCATGCTTTTTCTACTCTATTGGCAAAGTTCATAAAATTGTACCATCGGTGATGTCCTTTATGCTTTGTCGTTAGTTCAACACTTGACAGTGTTCGTCGGGAAATTCTATACTTAGCATTTTCATGAAAAGCATTGTCATCTCATCAGGTATGCAGTGTGTTGTCTATCAGTTATGCCTATACCGATGACCTTTATCATGTTTTTCACTTAAGTATACTAATGGCAAAAATTAATGTCATCAATGTGGAGTCAGCTGGTAGCAATGAACTTAATAATGACAATAACTTATCTACACTCTCATTTGTCCAACCATGCACCGCTTGCAAGTTAAGAATTTGAAGGATTGTTGTCAAATGACTTAACTTTCAAATTAGCATACACATACTTTAAAGATCCTTCTTTGACTTGTCCCAATCATCATTTAGACCCTTATCCAACATTTTATCAACTTTAAACCCTTCATCAAATATTTATGCCTCTTCATATATGTTTGGTGCCACTTTGTCTATGTTTCTTTACCTCTTCATCTCTCACTATCTACAATTATATCATATCTTCATAATAATTATAAGCCCAAAGACTTATACCGCTATGCCCATATCTTATCATATGCAGATAAATCACATTCCTTTTTTTCACCTTTCCACCAAGACATTTTCTACATGGACGTGGATATTTCCCAATGTCCCTCTCATCAGCTACTCTTTCATCATATTCATGATATTGATATGTAGTCAGCCTTTGACGCTAATCCATCTCTAATGTTATGAATTCTAGTATTAATTTAGTTTATGATTTAAAGAAAAAACACATAAATCTGAAAATAGAGATTACAAATCATTGTTGAAAGTAGTCACTTTTAGTAGAGACCATAACATAAAGAAGATGATATAATGAGTTTTCCTAAGATCTATCTTATATTTATTTGACATTTACCTAATCAGAATGAAATATGCATGTTTCAGGTTCTGAATTAACTCTGAATTTGTTGCAGAGGGTCTCGCTGACTTTAAATTCTTTACAATAAACTTTGAATTCCTTGCCCACCGTTTCAAAAGTCTTCAAGTCCTATCCAAACAAGCTTGATCACCCATGCAAGACGTACTTCAATGCCTGTCCATGAGAGCAACAAATTTTAATAACTATGATAAAGGGAATCAAATTGAAAGTAAAATTTAGTAGAATTAACTGGCATAAGGGCAACACTATGATTGAGGGTTTGATGGGGAAGACAAAAATGTAATCACCTTATTATGGCATAGATGAGGATGAGATTAAGATTCTTTGAATAGGTATAGAAAATAA
Source organism: Thuja plicata (assembly GCA_018584345.1). Classification (NCBI taxonomy): domain Eukaryota; kingdom Viridiplantae; phylum Streptophyta; class Pinopsida; order Cupressales; family Cupressaceae; genus Thuja; species Thuja plicata. The sequence goes on along the minus strand of MU224256.1, from coordinate 2,516,309 downwards.
TTTTCATCTTGTCTTGCAATAAAATTGATATCTTATCTAGCAATATTCATTTCCATTTATGCATTGAAATTCTCACACAAGTTTGCATGTATGGATAACTGAATATATTGTATACAATTATTTTAGATTATAGTAGTGGTAATATATGCCACAGGTAGATGGAGGGTGGAAAACCCCATGGGCGAAGAATAAGGATTCAAGATGAGAAAATAAAATTATAGAGTATAAGAGAAGGGGGATCAAACAAGAACTATAGTAAGACGCTAAGCCTTGCAGTGGTTTCTTGTATTATTCCTGCTACTCACATTCATTTAAAAAAAATCAAATTCCTCTTACCAAACTCATTCTCTATGATCATGTAATCATAGCATACAAGAAATGACATTCCTTCTCAATCACTTTAGTCAAACAATTCATAACCTTGTTTATGCTTTTACATTTCTCATGCATGTATGTTGGAGAAAATGCTAGTACAAATTGTTGAATCCAACTCGTCACCTATGGGTTGCATTTGGCATGAAGTTTCTAAAGCATTTCACAAAAAAAAATGTGCATGCCCTATATCAAAGATACCATATTAGTACAAGATGGAATGATGTTGACAATTTGGTTATCTTAAAAAAAATTATCTTCTATAAAAAACATATGGAGAAGAAGGCACAACAGTTTTAACTTTGAAATATTTACATCATATTGTCAGCTCAAAGCTAACAAAAATATTACTTCAAAGTTGTACTTCATGTCCTCTTTAATTTTTAAATCTTCTTTGTGCATAATTTTTTAATGTGTTCCAATGTGCTCACTAATTTTATGTACTCACTTGTTGATGATAATTGACAAAATGTACCGACAAGAGTTTGCAATGGAGGTTTCAACATAACACGTGAATTCATACAAGGATGAGGAATATGTTACTCATATGTTTAACATTAATTTGTTTCTATTAAAATAAATTCTTTTATTATAATTTTTTATGAAGGGGCTTGTCAGACGTATTCAGTTATGGTCCATGTCTATATAAGTGGCCACATTTTGCATTGTAAGCCCCCTCGATTGATACTCATTAGAATAGACATTTTTAGAAAATGCAAACTCTTGAGTATTTTCAAATTTTGTAAACTCTTATCTCAATATTAATGATCAAGTCCCCTGCTTTTGAAGGTTCTTAGATAAGTGAATTCTCTAATCGGTTCCTTTATGATTCATGTTTCCAATAAGCATAAGCTGCCTTGAGTCTTTTTTGCACAATACATTTTTTGAGTCTTTTTGCGCAATACATTTTTTGAGTCTTTTTGAACAAGAATATGTTGAAAGATATTGATTGGGTCATCGTGATGCTAGAAGAATGAATGATTTTTTAGGATGCTCTACATCACAGAGGAATATTGTACTAAAGCAGATGCCTATTATGTCCAAAATTGGAAAGATGAAGAAAGAGATCGTGAAATTCTTGACATGATCATGCTGGTGGAATCACCATATAGTAGGCACATGGGATGAGGCACAAATGCATCTAGTACTAAGAGTGTAAAAAAAAAAGTTACAAAGAAAGCTACTTTGGGTTCTGTTAAATGCACACTGGCTAAGTATTGGGTGTTTGATAAGACTAGAAAGAGTTTCTTTATGGATGGAGCTTTAAAAGATAAAATATCCTCAATATCCTCAAATAATATGGATAAAGGAATATTTAGTGATGCTTTTGAAGGTGATGTTGCAAATGTTCTTGCTCAAAATGTTCATTATCTATTAGATATCAAAACATCAACTAATTTTTCTACCCCTCAGAGAAAACTCAAATATGTACAAGCAAGCTTTCCCTATAAAAAAATAAGATCAGTTTTGTAAAGAAGGGAATACAAGAGCTACTCGGAAACCCAAAATAACTAAATAGGAAAATAAGATTTTCTTTGTACCTAGAAATATGTTAAACGTACCCTTATCTAAAGTGATTGAATGCAATTTTTATCTTTTATATTCTTGTCATCGTGGTGGAGGAGCATCGCCTTTAAATCACCAAATAGCTTATGATTATTACAATGACAAAGAATTAATTTTTATGTTAGGGAAATAAAGAATCTATTTTTGTGTTACTTGTGCTAGGGAAATAGAGCTTGTTGTTTACCTTTTATCAGATCCAAATCTAAGAGTAGCAGAAGTTTATGATAGAGGCAAGAGTAGAAAGCACATTCAGCTTGGCACCAACCACATTCAGGCATGCGAACAACTTTGCTTGCGAGTTCTCCTAATCTAGTGGAATGATTTTGGAATCAAATGTTCACTGCGAGTTCTCCTGATCTGGTCGAATGATTTTGGAATCAAATGTTCAGCTTGGTGCTAAACACATTCAAGAACAACAAGTTCTATGAAATTTTAGATTAGATTTTGGTTTATCCACCCAAAATTTCCATGATTGACCCATCAATATTATAAATTATTTAATAAATTAAAAATGTTTATTTAATTTTAATTTTTAATTAATTGATTTTTATTCTATTTTTTATTTTTGAGTAATTAATACGTAGTATAATAAATAGTCTATTCTAGGTGATGTGTACATGATGTGGACAGAAGTCTTGTTGCTGCTACAAAACCAGCTTGGCTCTATTATGAGATCTTTCTCCTAGATCTCTTAGGGTGTTCACGACCCTAAACTAAGGTAAGTCACTCTCAACTTTACCTCCTCTTCAAGACTCAGTCCCCCATCGAAATGCTTTTCATCTTCTTCTTGTTGAACCTACACAAATAGATTCACTCTACTCACTTATTCAATGTTTTTTGAACATTGCTTTCATTCTCTTCCCTAGCCGGACTATTACCAAGCTCGCCTAGGGTAAGATCTCCAGACACATTGTTGTTGCTTCTCCTACAGAAAACATAAATGAAACTATGTACAAGGGCTCCTCTTGAGTTCCATCCCAACACATGATTCTCACCATGTTTTCAGGAATCTCGAGGGGCCATTACTTTTTACATCCCAGAATGGGTGAAGAACTAATAACTTTCAAAATAGAAAACAAAGTAACTAATCTACTTGCATGCAAAAAGAATCACAGAGAAACTTGATATCCACTAAACACACAGTCTTCAAATTCTCATTACTGGAAACAAAATAAAATAGTACAATAATCTATAAATTCCTAACTTTCATGTAGCTTCTCTTGTTCTTCAATCTCTACTCTCTCTATATCTCTAAAATGAAAGCTTGGGATGTTATTAATAACCATCCTCTCGTAGGAAATAACCCTAATAGTCCACTCATTCACAAGAATCTCTTTAGGAACCGTTACGCTAACCATACTATCCATAAAATACAAGATCCACTTTTCATGGTCCGTTATGACTGAATATTGTCGAGCAACAGTAAAGCAAACCGAGCTCCAGTGTTGGTCGAGCTGCTAGGCACTAGTGTAGGCTAAGCTGCTAGGCACATGTAAGTTGAGCTGCTAGGTAGTGTAGGCTGAGCTGCTAGGCAGTGTAGGCCGAGCTACTAGTCAGTATAGGCTAAGCTGCTAGGCAATGTAGGCCAAGCTGCTAGGCAATGTAGGCCGAGCTGCTAGGCAGTGTAGGCTGAGTTGCTAGGCAGTGTAGGCCGAGCTGCTAGGCACTGTAAGTCGAGCTACTAGGCACCAGTGTAGGCTGAGTGCTAGTGATACGAAGAAGCTTATCCAAGGTTCCCGAAGCCTTTGTTGGATTTCCAGAGGCTTACCAACTACCTCACACACACACACACACACACACACACACACACACCTAAAGGAAACCAACTAAGCAACCTATCTAGACATGGATTGACCTAGTCATATCCATCCTAGGGAAATAAAACAAATGACCTTATAAGGTCCACAAACACTCTCCTGACTTGGCTAGAGTCAATACATGCCAGAAATAAGGAGCTAGGGGTTTGAGTTAGGTGTGCTCCTGCACCATACTCCCCCAGACAAAAGAAAGGTTAATCCATCCTTGGATTGAGCATGTTTGGATCAATTCCCAACCTCTTGAAGTATGTTTCTCTGATCCAAGTAGCGTCAACATCTTCTTTCCCATGCCATTTGACAAGGTGCTCCATATAGTCTTTGTTCCTAGTCTTCATGTAGAACCTTGAGTCTAATATCTTTTCATCTATCATAGATGGAGTAGGGGTTAATTTTAGATCTTTTACCTCTTGTATTACCTCTTGAAGGTTTTTATTAGCATCTTGAATTGGTCCTTTGTATACTATCAAATCTGCAATGTTGAAAACTGGTGACAACCCAATGTTTTCAGGAAGCTCCACCTTGTATGCATTGTTTCCATACTTTACAAGTATCTTACATGGACCTAGCCTCTTCATATGTATCTTGTGAGGAACACATTTTTGCAACCTATGTTTGTTCAAGTGTACCATCACAAAGTCTCCAATCTGAAACTGAACATCCCTCTTTGTTGCATCCACCTTTTGCTCTACCTTTTCAGCATTTTCAATCAAGTTCTTTCTCACACTTTCATGGAATTCTCTCATTGAATGAGAAAATTCCTTAGCATATCCACTACCTTTCATTCCTTCCTTAAATTCTCTAAGTTCAAAAATTCCTCTTGGGTGAAAGCCATAAACAATTTCAAAAGGACTCTTACCAGTTGATATGTTCATTGTATGCATATTCAGCTTGTCCAATGAGTTGGTCCCATGCTTGACCATACTCCTTTGTGAGGCATCTCAGCAAGTTACCAAGACTCCTATTGACTACCTATGTTTGGCCATCTGTCTGCGGATGGTAGGCAGATCCAAAAGACAAGTTAGTGCCAAGCTTTTGCCATAAGGTCTTCCAAAAATGGCTCATGAATTTGTTGTCCCTGTCTGAAACAATACTAAGTGGGAGTCCATGTATCCTCACCACTCCACTAAAAAACAACTAAGCAATGTTACAAGCATCATGAATAGTCTTGCAAGGTATAAAATGTGCCATCTTACTAAATATGTGTACAACAACAAAAATACTGTCATATCCCTGCCTTGTTCTTGGCAAACCAACTACAAAATCCATGCTTATGCATTCCCATGGTCTGGTTGGGATTGGAAGTGGCTGATAAAGACCTACATTGGAAGATGTGCCCTTTTCTTTTTG